>PVLC010005861.1:0-73221 GCA_004027655.1 Graphiurus murinus | reverse complement strand
CCCCAGGCTGAACCCTCAGCCATGAGGCCCCAATAAAAGACGCCGGCTAAATGCTACTGGTTCGAACCTCTTTTATTATCTCTCTCTCTTTCTGGGATCAAAGGTTTTGCACACACGATAACAAACACAGTGCTGAGGTTGTCTTTCCAAATAGTGCTTCTTCCTACAGACTTCCAATAACCCCTTTCTCTAGCAACCCATCTTCCACTAGCAATCCACAATCTTTCTTCCCAGGACTTCCCCAGCAACCCGGCCAACCTCTTCCCAACCGCCTCTTCTTCCCAACCAATTCCTCCCAGAACTTCCCAGCAAATTTCCAGCCCAGCAACTTCCCAACCAGCCTTTCCCCAGCAGCTTTTAGCAGCGCTCTCTTTAGCTGTGCTCTTAGCCACGCTCTGCTCTTAGCCGTGCTCTTTCTATTAGCCGTGCTTCCCCTATTAGCCGTGCCTCCTCTATTAGCCGTGCTTTTAGCCGTCCTTCTTTCTATGTGAGAGATGGAGGCTCTTATAGCTGCACCAGGCCTAAGCCACGAGGTGTCTCATACAGCTCTCACCTGGCCGGCCACGAGTCGGGTGTGCTGGTGCATGCGCTCTGGCGTGGCACAGCTTCAGGATGTATTCCACCTGTAGCTGCTTCTGGCACTTTACCAGGCGCCATCTAGAGGCAAGGTCCAGCTGGCCAGGCTAGGCCCCCGACAGATAATGATGTAGAACATTTATGCATACATTTATTGGCCATTTGCATTTATTCTTTTGTGAGGTGTCTATTTAGATTCTTTCCCCATTTTTTGATTGGGTTATTTGTTTTCTTACTTATGATTTTCTTGAGTTCTCTGTATATTCTAGATATTAGTCCTCTATCAGAAGAGTAGCTGGCAAAAATTTTCTCCCACTCTGTGGGTTTTCTGTTGAGGTTCTTGATAGTTTCCTTTGCTGCACAGAAACTCTTTAGTTTAATGCAATCCCATGTATTGATATTCCTTTGAGTTGCTTGTGCTTTGGGGATCTTGTTGAGAAAGTTTTTACCTGAGCCTATGTGTTGTAGTTTGGCCCTATGCCCTCTTCAAGTAGCTGTAAGGTCTCTGGCCTGACTTCCCAGACTTTGATCCACTTTGAGTTGACTCTTTTACAGGGTGAGAAAATGGGGTTTATTTCCATTTTCCTGAATATGGTTAACCAGTTTGCCAACACCATTCGTTAAAGAGGTTATCCTTTTTCCAGTGTATATTTTTGGCTTCTTTGTCAAAAATCAGTTGACTGTAAGCATGTAGGTCTGTTTCTGAGTCTTCTATTCTTCTCCATTGGTCTATGTGTCTGTTTTTGTGCCAATACCATGCTTTTTTTATTACTGTGGCTTTGTAGTATAGTTTGAAATCAGATATTGTGGTACCTCCTGCATGGTTCTTGTTGCTAAGAACTACTTTGGCAATTCTGGGCTTTTTGTTGCTCCAAATGAATTTAAGGACTGATTTTTCTATGTCTGTGAAGAGCGACCTTGGTAATTTCATGGGTATTGCATTGAATCTGTAGATCATTTTTGGGAGGATGGACATTATGATGATATTTATTCTGTCTATCCAAGAGCATGGAAGATCTTTCCATCTTCTAAGATCTTCAACAATTTCTTTTATCAAACTTTTATAGTTTTCCTTATAGAAGTCTTTTATCTCCTTGGTCAAGTTTATCCCTAAGTATTTCGTTTTGGGGCATGCTATTGTGAGTGTAATTGTTTTCCGGATTTCTTTTACAGTGTATTTATGGTTGGTGTAGAGGAAAGCTTCTGATTTTTTAAGATTGATTATGTATCCAGACACTTTGTTGAATTTGTTGATCAGTTCTATAAGTTTTTTGATTGAGTTTTTTGGGTCTTCTAAGTATAGTATCATTTCATCTGCAAAAAGGGGTAGTGTTAGCTCTTCTTTCCCTATTTTTACACTTTCAATTTCCTTCTCTTGTCTTATTGCTCTGGCTAGAGTCTCAAGTACTATATTGTACAGAAGAAGTGATAATGGACATTCTTGTCTTGTTCCTGTTTTTAATGGGAACTCTTGCCATTTTTCTCCATTTAATATGATGTTGGCTGTGGGCCTATCATATATTGCCTCTATGATATTTAGGTATGTTCTTTCTATTCTGATTCTCTGCAGTGCTTTTAACATAAATGGGTGTTGGTTTTTGTCAAATGCTTTTTCAGCATCAGTTGAGATGATCATGTGATTTTTGTGTTTGAGTCTGTTTATGTGATGAATTACATGGATTGTTTTTCATATGTTGAACCAGCCTTACATCCCTGGCATGAACCCAACTTGGCCATGGTGTATAATTTTCTTGATGTGGCTTTGAATGTGCATTGCTAGTATTTTGTTTAGCAATTTTGCATCTGAGTTCATAAATGATATAGGCCTATAGTATAGAAGCTGGAGCTAGCTGGTAAGTTGGACAAGCTTGGAGGGAGAAAGTGTGGCTTGAGAAAAACAAAGACAAAGGTTACTTAAGAAAGAGAAAAACAAGGGATAGATTCAGGAGGGCTGACAGTAGGTACTGCTGTGCCGAGTTTATTTAGCCCAGTCATTACATACTTCTTTGAGCACCAGAATATACATCAAAGTCAATGTTTTCTCACAATGGTTACATTTTGTGAAAATTAATTATCTGAGGGTACACAGTTCAAGAAATAAATATTCACACAATTCATTACTATAACAGCCTGATAAAGTCTGAATAAACCTCTTGATTCCTGGAACTTGAAGCAAAGCAGGGCTTTTGCCCTGAGTCAGTAGTCAGCGCATGTTATGGTAATCTTTATCTCCATAAAAACAGACTTCTATGCCCAGTAAAGGCAGAGCTTGAGCACTGTCAGTCTCCAACATTTCTCACCTTTTTAAATTATAGAACAAAAGTCATCAGCTCTCATAGTTGAGATGCAGCAAACCATGTCTGTCTTAGGTTGTTCTCTTCAAGATACAAGTCTTACCCATCATGGGAGCATAAGTGATATACACCTATGTCCTGTCTTAGGTTGACCTGTTCTTAAGAGAATCTTACCCATCATTGACTACCAGTTCCTGCATAAGGGGGTCATACGAAGTTTTATTTCATGCATATCAGCTTTTATTTTCCATGTAGTGCTGACAGAGGTTTGCACCAGAATTGATAGCAAACACAGAGGTATAAGTAACAGGACACCAACACCTATAAGTCCTCCAATTAAAGAAGTGAATGAGGACCAGGAAGATGAGAGGCTTGATAATTTATCTAAAATACTTTGAGATGTTTTAGCAGCATCAAAGTTAAGAGGGCTAATAGTTTTCATATCAGCAATTTCATGATGAAGTTTTAACAAATCCAATGATATGTTTCATGGTGCCAAACTCCTTGTAAGTGAGCTTTGGTTCTATCCCAATTTTGATAGCTTTCATTATAAGTCTTTTGAGCAACACAAATCCAATTAAATGTAGCATGACATTGTAGTCCAGATTTAACTTTCAACTCCTGGATATTAGCTCTTAAATCCTTAATTTCATCACCCAAATATTCTACAGTATCATACAAAACATTAAGTCTATGTTCAAATTTGATATCTAATTGTTCTTGTGTACCTAAGGTATGTGTACCATTTTTAGACATTTGATTAACAAAATGAGCAGTTTGTATGTTTTGTGCTAAAGCAACAGCAGTGGCAGAAGCAGTGGCTAAAAGACTGAGCAAACCAACAATTCCAGCAAATAGAAGCCCAACAAATCTACGAGGGTGGCTCAATGCTTGATCAATTTCTTGTAAAACTTGTAACCCCTTATCATTATACCCTGGTTCAGTCAAATTAACAGATAATAACACAAAAGGTGGTTGTTTAACTATTATAACCTGAATGCCAATAGGAACTAATGATACACAGGGAGAAAGCATACAATTAATACAAGAAAAATGAAAACTATCATTTTTAAAATTAATAACTACTTTCCCTATAAACAAAACATATGGTAAATTAACACAAGCAGTTACAACCTCAGGCTTAAGATTAGCATCATTTCCATAAGGAACTACTTTTCCCATGGCAGCTGCTATTTTCCAAATATGTGTCTGAGGTCTAGGTGAAGATGGCCACCACATTACTGCAGTAAAACCTAACTTAGATTCTGAAAAAGCTCTCTGTTTAAATTTACTAGTATTTTTACAAGCTAAAGGAAAAAAAATCTTCAATAGCTTGTCTCAAAGATAAGTTTGTTAAATAGTTCTTAATATTGTAATTCCCTACAGCAAGCCACTTTCTTAAATATGTATTAAATGCTCGCCCTACTGACCAGTCCAAAATATACTTATCAGTCCCAGTGATGTTACTTCTTTGAGGTGCAGAAGAGATGCATCTTCTCCAGTGGAGACAGCTGGTGTCACACATGAAATCTTCTTCACAAGGTAACTGAGATTGAGGGGCAGCTAGATTTTCCACCTTGTCTTCTTTAGGTCTCCATACAACTAGTCCTTGTATATTGCAATCAAAAAGTCCAGTCTTATGAAGAACTTGAGATGTTAAAGTTAGACAACCAGGAACAGTAACTTTTTTTGAGAAGCATATGGTACACCTACACCTATCCCAGTGTAGTTGATTGGAACAGCTTCTGGAATTTGTAAGTCATCAATCACTGGAAGACCAAGGAGTCTAGAATTTTTTACTGTTACCATGATTTGTCTGTCTTCCCACATTGCAGGGTGAAGCAATGGTGGATCAGGAACATAGGCCCAGTAGACTTCGTCATTGGGGCCCAGTTCATCAGGAGCAACAGGATCAGGAACATCAACACTGAGGGTGGTATTTGTCTGTGATGCATGTCATACCAGGCATTCAGGTACCCAGCGTGCTCCATTTTCATCCTGTGAGAAAATACAAACATGACCTCGTCCCCACAAAATCACAGGGTCGGGCCCTTTCCATTGACCAGTGCACAGGTTTTTCTATTTAACATAAGCAAAAGTATTCTTTGTAGATGGATGCCAAAAGCACTCTGCAGCCTAGCGACCATGAGCATCAGTATTTAGAAAATTTAAAATGAAAAGAGAATGTTTCAGTAGAGTATGTGGCAAGGTAGGGTAGGACCCCCCCCCCTTTTTCAATTTATTAATTGTATTTTTTAAAGATCTATGGGCATGTTCCACAATGCCTTGCCCTTGAGGATTATAAGGAATACCTGTTTTATGGCAAATATGAAACTGCTGGCAAAAGGATGCCTGACTAGTATAGCCAGATCCATTATCTGTTTTTAAAATCATAGGAGTGCCCATAAAGGAAAAACAAGCCAAACAATGAGCAATAACATGTTTAGTAGCTTCTCCACATTGAAGAGTTGCCATAATAAATCCGGAAAAGGCGTTAACAGAAATATGCACATATTTTAAATGACCAAATTCAGAGATGTGTGTTATATCTGTCTGCCATAATTGATTTGGAATTAAACCACGAGGATTTACTCCATAATGGGGAACAGGTAAATAGGGTTGACAAGAAGGGCAGGTTTTAACAATTTGTCGTACTGCCTCTCATGAGATATTAAATTGTTTTCACAGCCCAAGACTATTTTGATGATGTAAAGCATGAGATTGTTGAGCTCGAGTTTCTTGAGAAACTCCAACAGTTTGAGTGTTTGCATCAGCTAAAGCATTTCCTTCAGAAAGTGGGCCTGGAAGGCCAGAATGGGCACAAATGTGACCAATAAAGCAAGGAAGAGTCCGATTATGAATTGCATCTTAAATTTGTAAAAATAAAGCTAATATTTGCTTATTAGCAGTGTCTAAATAAGGAACAGTTTCCAAAACTTGTAAAGCTTGTGCCACATAGTAATTATCTGTATACAGATTAAAAATAGTATTAGCTAAATTTTGAAAAACAGCTGCCACATCTTGTAATTCAATAACTTGAGCAGAGGCTAGAGGAGTCTCAAAAACATGTGACTGGCCCTTTAAAACATAAACTGCTCAACCATTTGAAGAGCCGTCTGTAAAAACAGTACAGGCATTTGGTAATGGTTGATTTTAACAATGGAAGGAAACACTAATGATGTACAATTTGCAAATTGTAAAAGTTTGTCTTTAGGATAATGTATTTCAATGGTTCCCATAAAATTAGCAAAAGCAATTGCCCAAGAATCTGAATTTTGAAAAAGCCATTAAATCTGTTGTTTAGTAAAAGGAACTACAATTTTAGAAGGTTCTAAACCAAAATATTTTTGAGACTCTACTCTAATCATTTGTACCAAAGTGGCCACAGCTTCATAAGGGTTAAAAACTCTTAAAGGAGCCACAGGTAAATGCAACCAAAGTAAAGGTCCATTTTGCCACAAAACAACAGTTGGAGTATGCTTTGTTGCTAAAACATAAGCTGCCCATGGCAAATTGTAATGAACATAAAGCACTTATTTTTCAATTGCTGTTTCAACTAAAAGTAAGGCCTTACAAGCCTCTTCAGTTATACAACGAGGAGAATTAGGGTCAGAGTCACCTTTAAGAATATCAAACACAGGTTTTAACTCTCTAGTAGATAATTTCAGATGGGGGGCGTAACCAATTAATGTTCCCTAATAATTTTTGGAAATCATTTAATGTATGTAAATGATCTTTATGAATTTGTATACGCTGAGGCTTAAAAGATTGAAAAATTAGCATATGCCCCAGATATTGATAAGGAGCTTTAGTCTGTACTTTATTTGGGGAAATTTCTAGGCCAGATTGAGCAAGTGCTTCTCTTAGAGCAGCAAAAACAGTTAATAATAAAGCTTCAGACTTATGAGCAATTAAAATATCATACATATAATGAATCATGTACACTATTGGATATGTTTCCTAACTCCAGCAGTGGCAGATGCCACAAATTTTTGGCACAAGGTGGAGCTATTGTCCATCCCCTGAGGCAAAACCTTCCAATGATATCTTTTCATAGGTTCTTTAAAATTAATTGAAGGCACACTAAATGCAAACTTTTCACAATCTGAGAGATGTAGAGGTATACTATAAAAACAATCTTTTAAATCTATAATAATCTTAAATGTGTTTGCTGGAATAGCTGAAGGATTAGGGAGGTCTGGCTGTAAAGTGCCCATTACTTCCATAGTTTCATTGACTTTGTGTAAATCCTGCAGCAAACACCATTTGCCAGATTTTTTCTTAATCACAAAAATATGAGAATTCCATGGAGAATTAGAAGGCTCTATATGTCCAGCATCAAGCTGTTCCCACACTAACACTTGAGCTACAATAATTTTTTCCTGATTTAAGGGCCAAAGGCCCCCACAAACAGGCCTATCATGTTTCCATGTGATAGGGTCTGCATGGGGAGCAGGCAGGGCAATGGCCTAAAAATATCCTAAGCCAGTTCTGGAAGAAGGTCTCTTTTCTTCAATTGGAGTAATCATTCCGTGTCCTTTTTTTCCCAGACCTTGGCTAGGAAGAAGTCCTTGATCAAAAAGCTACTGTGAAACAGCTTGACTGGGGCTGTAAAGATAAACACCCATCTTTTTCATAACATCTCAGCCCCACAAATTAACTGGTAAATTTGGTACAATATAAGGTTGAAAATATCCCTCATGCCCATCAGTGTCTTGCCAAAATAATAAGTCACTACTTTGATTAGGGTTTTGAGATTCACCAATTCCCTGCAACTGGGTTATAGAGGGTTGTTTAGGCCAAGCTGAAGGCCACTGACTCATGGTAATAACAGACACATCAGCTCCAGTATTAAGTAACCCTTTAAAGGCTTTTCCATTAAGTTTTAAAGTTATCTCTGGACGCTGGCTGCTAATAGCCTGTATCCAATAAGCATCAGAGGACCCAAAACCTTTATCCCCTCTTTTAACTGTTACACTTTTATTATTTGTAGTGACTTGAGGCAAAAGAATTAATTGAGCTAGTCACTGTCCCTTATTTATCACAGAAATATTAGCAGGAGAATGAGCCATGATTTTAATTTCACCTTCATAATCAGTATCAATAACTCCCAGAGCTACCAAAAGTCCTTTCATAGTAGTACTACTTCTTCCTAACAAAAGACCAACAGTCCCCTTAGGTAAAGGACCAAAAATTCCTGTGGGTAGGATTTGCATGCCCATTTCAGGAGTTAATATTGTGCTGGCGGAGGAACTGAGGTCCAATCCTGCGCTACCTGAGGTTGCTCGGTAGAGGCTACAAAGTGATTGTTTTGGGACTTTTCCATCTGAGGAACGAAGATCTGTATTGCCCCATAACATGGTTGCTGCGGGGCCTGAGGCTGGCCTCTCCCCCCATTTCCCTGCAGGAGAGGAATTCCCTGATCATCTCTTTTAGATCTGCACTCTTTTGCCCAATGCTTTCCTCTTTTACATCTTGGACATAAATTTGGTTCCCTTATGTTAGCATCATTTGCTTTCCTTGGAAGACTTTCAGGACACTGACGAATCACATGTCCTGGCTTTCCACATTCATAACATACACCTGGCTGTCCTGCAAATTTCTCTTTTTGTTTACGAGACTGTTGGTACAGGACCTCCTTAACAGATTTTCCCTGTAAAGCGACAGCTATAGCGATCCCTTGATTGTAAGAGGGGCCTATATCAGTACATATGCAAATGAAATCTGACAAGGCTCCCTTCCTAAAATAAGGACTCATGCTGCCTGACAGGTGGCATTTGCATTTTCATATGCCAGTTGTTTAACTACAATCTTACTGGCTTAATTACTTCCTAATCGTCTTTCTGCTGTTTGACTAAGTTTGGAAACAAAATCCTGATAAAGCTCATCAGGGCCCTGTTTTATTTTAGACAATTATTCTGTACCCTTCTCTGAAGATGGTAAAGAGAGCCAAGCTCACTTAGCTGCAGCAGTGACTTGTGCATATACTCCTGGCTGCCAATCAATCTGTTGTATGGTTTCTTATATAAGGTCCCTCACCTATCAACAAATCAAAGATAGTATCCACAAGTGGATCTTGAGCTGCATTAGCTGCCACTGTCTGTTGACATTGTTCATAAAATTCTGTCTTCCACAAGATATAATCACCTCCTGACAAGCAAGTTTTTGCTATCCCTTTCCAATCATTAGGACAATATGAGGTATCTGTAGCCAGTGACTCTATGAGTGCTTGAGTAAAAGGAGCTGTAGGGCCATATTGAGCACAAGCTGTTTTTAATTCCTTAAGTTGTTTAAAAGGAACAGGGACATGCTGTCTACAAGCATTCCCTTGAGCATCTTCAGCCTTATACACTGGCATAGTTAATTTAAATCCTGCAGTATCCTCCCCTCTCCATTTTGCCTCATAAAGAGAGGCTTGTAATGATGACATTTTAGAAGGAGAAAGAGGGATAACTGGAAAAAGCTGCTCTGGTGACTGTTGCACTGCAGCAGCAACTGGTGGTGGAGGAAGAGGAGGACACTCAGGTGGAGGGTCAAGCCCTGCAATCACCAAAGGTGGAGAAGACCCCTCTCTTTTAATCTGCTGTACAGTAAGCCATAGCCGAGCTAGTTCAGCTCACAGGAGTTCTACATCTGTGGTAGATTATTTTGGATGAGACAAGGTAATTAATGGAGTCTCTTTCTCAAGACCAGCCAAATTTGTACAAGAACTATTGATTGGTGGTGGAATTGCTTTCCAATCTGTATTATCCACCTTATCAGGGTCCAAAAGTTTGTTACCATCCACAGCAGCAGAAGGCACAACAGGAAGGACTTCTTTGACTTCAGCAGAACCCAATGCTTCTTCTAATTTATGCGGTTTGTGTCTTAAGTCTAAACTATCTTTAATCAGAGTCCATAGCCCAAGCGTATCTACAGGCATTTTATCTGGTCCATGGACTTCATAATAATCTTGTAAACATCTTCCTACTTTTAGCCATGTTTCTAAATTTACAGTTCCTTCTTCAGGAAACCAGGGACATACTTCTTCTACAAAATTAAGAAAATTACTAAGTCTCTGACTACTAACTTTTGCTCCTTGAGCACTTATCATATTCTTTAATAACTGTACAAAGAGTAGTCATCTATTGCCTTGGCCAATTTTGTTTTTAATTGTATATAAAAACTCCTGAAAAAAAGAATTCAACCGTGTTTCCCTTTTTTACCTTTTCATTGCTAGCATTCTTCCACGGTGACTATCACTGCCTTATCTCCATATCCAAGTCTCTGGTCCAGGGGCCACTATCGAAGCTGGAGTCAGCTGGCTAAGTCAGACAAGCTTGGAGGGAGAAAGTGTGGCTTGAGAAAAACAAAGACAAAGGTTACTTAGGAAAGAGAAAAACAAGGGATAGATTCAGGAGGGCTGACAGTAGATACTGCTGCACCCAGGTTTATTTAGCCCAGTCATTATATACTTCTTTGAGCACCAGAATATATGTCAAGGTTAATGTTTTCTCACAATGGTTACATTTTGTGAAAATTAATTATCTGAGGGTACACAGTTCAAGGAACAAATATTCATGCAATTCATTACTATAACAGCCTGATAAAGTATGAATAAACCTCTTGATTCCTGGAACTTGAAGCAAAGCAGGGCTTTTGCCCTGAGTCAGTAGTCAGTACATGTTATGGTAATCTTTATCTCCATGAGAACAGACTTCTATGCCTGTGAGTCAGCAAGGCAGACCTTGAGCACAGTCGGCCCCCGACACTATAGTTTTCTTGAGCTGTCTTTATTTGGCTTTGGTATTAATATGATGTTGGCTTCATAGAATGTGTTGGGAGGATTCTGTTTCTTTCTATTTCACAGAATAGTTTGAGGAGTGTTAGGATTAGCTCTTCTATAAATGTTTTATAAAATTCACTTGGAAAACCATCTGGCCCTGGGCTTTTGTTTAGACACATATAGAGTATTTCACCCAACTACAGCTGAATTCACATTTTTCTCAGCAACCCATGGAAGCTTCTCCAAAATAGACCACATTCTGAGCCACAAAGCAAGCACTGGCAAATTCAAAAAATGTAACATAATTCCCTGCATTTTTTCAGACCACAATGGAATGAAACTAGAAATCAACTTGAAGAATACCCAGAGTAAACATGTAAGCACATGGAGACATAACACCACACTGCTGAATGAGGAATGGGTCATAGAAGAAGTAAGGGGAGAACTTAAAAAATTCCTAGAAACTAATCAAAACAGAGAACACAACATATCAAAACCTCTGGGACACCTTGAAGGCAGTACTAACAGGAAAATTTATAGCACTGAGTGCCCACATAAGAAGAACAGAAAATCACCAAATAAATAATCTAATGACACAGCTCAAAGCCCTTGAAAAACAAGAACAGTCTAACCCCCCAAAGCCAGTAGAAGACAGGAAATTATTAAAATCAGAGCAGAAATTAATGAAATAGAGAATAAAAATACAGAAAATCAATAAAAGCAAAAGCTGGTTTCTTGAAAAAATAAACAAGATAGATAAACCATTAGCCAACCTCACCAAAAGAAAGAGAGAATCAACTCAAATTGCCAAAATAAGAGATGAAAAGGGGGATATTACCACTGACAATGTGAAATACAGAGGATCATCAGAAGCTACTTTGAAAAACTATACTCTAACAAAATGGAAAATCTAGAAGAAATTGAAAAAATTTCTAGACACATATGACCTCCCTAAATTGAGTCCAGAAGATATAGAACACTTAAACTGACCAATATCAATCAAAGAGATATAAACAACAATAGAGTTTTCCATCAAACAAAAACCCAGATCCAGATGGTTTTCCAAGTGAATTTTATAAAAAATTTATAGAAGAGATAATCTCAATATTCCTCAAGTTATTCCATGAAATAGAAAGAAATGGACCCTCTCAAATACATCCTATGAAGCCAACATCACATACCAAAGCCAAATAAAGATGGCTCAAGAAAAGAAAACTATAGGCCTATATCATTGATGAAGTTAGATGCAAAATTGCTAAATCAACTCTATTTTTTGATTGACATGTCCCAAGCACTTACAACAGTCCTTGACACATAGTAGACACCCCATAGATATTCATTGGATGAATGAGTTACATCAGTAATTATGCTTTTAAAGGAAAGCCCTGCAAAAATTTCAAATGAAGCAATATTATGATTCAGGTGGAGCAGCTTTTGCTCTTTCAGAGGAGAACTAAGTGTTCTATCCTCCTGCATACTTGAGCATGTCATCCAAGAGAAGGTGGTGGGCACTGCAATCTGTCTACACTTTCACCATGACCTACATTCTGCCTCTCATCTAGCCACTCAGCACTCCAGGAGCTCACTGAAGGGCAAACCTTAATTCATCCAATTGAAATCGCTTTGATCCTATCTTTCCTGCCTTGTTTCATTCATGTCTGGTTTCTTTGCTTCCACCCTTCAGGTACTGGTCATTTTCAAAAGCCCCCAGAATTACAGTCTCATCCCTCTCCCTTTGACAAAGTGTCACCACTATTGCAGTTGTTGTACTTGATAAAATGCAAAATAAAATAAAATAAACCAATGGATGGACACATAAATAAAAATCTGAATTCAGAGTGAATTTTTCCCACTTTTTTCTCTCTTTTCTCTTTGAAAGGCAAAGAAGAAAACCCACATATTTCTGAGGCAGTTTTTCTACTACACAATAAACATGGGTTGCAGGAGGAGCTGAGATGGAAAGCTTAATCTTCATAAAAGTACTCAATAATTGATGCCAATTAGATTTAAAGTACCTATTATATCAGCACCTGCTTAATATTTGTGTGTGACTGCTTATATAAGCATTCAGTGGCAAAACAAGTTCAAAAACACCTATAAGCAATACTATAGACTCACGGAGCTCTATGACTGCAAGAGCCCCTTCATGCTTACACCTGTGCTTTGCTGTACAGCATTTACACATGCACCTTTCATATGAGTTTATGATTTTGGGCCAAATAGATGAAAAGTTTCCTTCCTTGGAAAGTAGAGAGATAGAGGGAGGGATGATTTTCACTGGTACTTGATGTAATCTGAGGTCTGTCATAGTTTCCCTTCACAACATTGCTCCTAAACTTCTCTTTGGGATCCAATTCTGTCTGTTTATAATAGAACAAAACATAGAGAATAAGGCAGCAAACAGTAGATATTCATTTCTTCTGTGGAGCTTAAGAGATAGCAGCTAGAATAATCATCTGAGTTGAAGCTATAGGTTATTCTTGATGTATCCACTATTTCAAGTACAAATGTTCCTTTAGAAATTTTATCACAGCCAAAATGTTGCCTTTGACCCTGTAGCTTCATATGTGGGAATGTATCCTGAATTGATATATTTCACACACATGCATGAGAACACACACCAACTCAGTGACTGTTTTTCTATTCTATTAGTTTTCTTTTTTTTTTGACAAGGTGAATTTCACTTTTTTGCAAAAATGAATCTTCCACCAATAAAGTAAAATATGCAAAGAACAACATGAGGAAACTTGTTGGTTGTTATATTTCCAACATTTGGCTTCTGTGTCCTGCTCCCATTGATGGGAAAACAGCCTCAAAATCTTTACACCATTGGCTGAATGAAATTCAGGGGGAGGGGTTGGCACTCACAATTTCCAGGAAATGCTATCTTTACAAAAATACATATCTTTACAAGCACACATGAAGTTACACAATGGCAGTTTTACAACATGGAGCCCAATCAAATTATTCCTTTGATAGAAAAGATATAGTTATTCTCACAATTTTCCCCTCTCTTATTATACATTATTATTCTTTTCTTCAAACTTTATTAACATACAGCAACTCTTGCATTCTAAGATATTTGAAAGATATTAGTTTGGTAATTCATGGAGGATTCTTTGGTTAAAACTATCTGTTTGGTTAAAACTATCTGAATCCTACTAGGATCATCATTTAAAATACTAAAAGAAATATTATGACTGGAGTCATTATTTCTTCTTGTTTTCTAAACCATTGTTTCATCTTACCTATCCTTGAGCTTTTTGCTAGCTCAGCTGCTACTGTGGGAAAACTCTGCCAGACTTCAGTTATAGCACCATTTGGTGCCATATTGTTTAGGATTCAGGTGTAACATTGGTCCCTTTTTAGGGTGCATAACTTTTCCCCCCCTTTTTTCTAAGATCATATCTAAAGCTAGTTGTTTTTCCCAGATTATTTTGTTAGTGGCATCTAACTGTTTAACTATTTCCTGTATGACATCTAGGATATGGTTGACAACCCCCTCTGTTGATTGTAATATATATCATACATCCAATATACCTTTTTATTAGTAGTGGACCTAGTTTTCCTATTTAATTGTTCAATTTTTTTATATAAATAAGAGAGATGACTTGCTCATACAGGCCCCTCCAAATATAAGCAGTCTCACCATGAGATTCAGGGGCTTGGAATATTAACAATGATCCTAGGCCTATGAGACCTGAGATGACTATCACATTTGTGTTGTAGAGTGCAAGTTTTGCAGTGAAAGGGAGAGAGATATAAATGTTAAAACTTAAGTGTAACTTACTAGAATAGTTAAAATAGAAGTGGAAATACTTTCCTATGAAGAGAAAAATAAAGAAATAGAGAAAATTGGCCAATCAAAAAGAGGTCAAGACAGATGAAAAAAGAAACAAAGTACGGTTAATATGAATTTCAAAGTAAAATGCCAATAATCACTCCAAATACATCAGCAGCTATAATTAATTCTTTTTTCTTTTCTTTTTGGTACTGGGGATTGAACCCATGGCCATTCTACCTCTGAGGTACATTTTCAATCCTATTTTTTTTTATTCTTTATTTTGAAACAGGATCTCACTAAATTGCGGAGAGCCTCTGTAAGCAGCCACAGCTGGCCATGAACCCAGATCCTCCAGTCTCAACCTCCCAAGTACTGGGATTATAAAAGTGAGCCATCACTCCCAGCTACAGTTAATTCTTAAACCTAACTAGGAGAACAATGAACTAGAAGAAAAAAACTCTGAGGATAAATTTTTGAAAATTCAGCTTTTATGCAGTTTTTAAGTGCTATACTCAAGTAACACAGAAAGTTTGAAAATAAAGGGATAAAAACACATTTAATATCAATAAATGGGAAGTTACTCATATAATAGAATTCTACAGCATTTAAAATTAAATTATATATTTCTTTATTACATATCTTGAAAAACATAATATATAATTATATATAAATACATATTTATTTGCATAGACACACACTTTATGGGTACATAGTCATTATAAAACCATGAAAGAGCATGCCTGTAACCCCAGTACTCGAGAGGCTGAGACAGGAAGATCACAGGTTCAAGGAAAGCCTCAGCAAGTAATGAGACTCTCATCAACCTAGTGAAACCCTGTTTCAAAATAAAAATAAAATAGAGCTGAGGGTGTAGCTTGTAGGTAGAATGACCATAGGTTCAATCCCCAGTATCACATACATACACACACACACACACACACACACACACACACACACACAGGAAAAGGCCACATAGTCTCCTTAGAGGGAGGGTTGCAGAATGGATTGCAAAGAGGAAATAAATAATATTCCAATTCTATCTAATAAATTATTGACAAAATATTAACATCTACTAATTTTGGTAGGTAGGAAAATGAGTATATACAAGATATTATCCATGAATATCTCTATCTTCAGATTATCAAAATAAACAAGCACATAAACTCCTTCAGGATGAAGCTGATACTGTAATATGCCTTCACTCTCTGAGGTGCACAAAACAGCTCAGGAACCAGAAGAAGTGAGAGCAAACTGGTGATTCAAATAACTCCCATATATCCTTCAAACTGCTTCTTGGGAACCACTTATTTTAGAATTCTCTGAGCCATTGTATCAGTTTTAGCTATTTTGTGAAATAAGCAAAAACTCAATTCAAATGGTTTAAGCAAAGAATATGGGTTCACATCAATGGGAGTAACTGAAGCATCAGAATAATATGGCCTTAGGCAAAGCCATATTCGGGGTTAAAATAAGGTCATAGGACTCCGTGCCTTTCTGTCCCTTAGCTCTACATTCTTCTCTATTGACTTGATTTATAAATATTTCCACTCATAGTTGTAGATGTTTGAAGCAAGCTGACATTCCCTAAGTTTCAAATCAATCACAAAAGACAGGAAAAGAGACTATGTCAGAGACTCAGAAAAATTCTCATTGCAGCCAACTGACTCTAACTGGAAATGGAAGTATGAATCCCAGCTCATTTATCTAAAAGGCTGAAGCTAAGATTTTGGGGGGCAATTTCCCTAAACTCCATGATATTGCTACATAATATAATTCACATATGAAACTTTGACTCAAGATTGGTTTCTTGGGAGCCATATTTGAGACCCCGTATATTGATTTACATGCAAATAGAAGGCTTTGTTTCTGGGGCAGTAGCAAGATCAAGAGATGTCTGATACCAGAAAAAAGGAATGGGGCTATTTTTCAAGCAAACTTTGGTGGAGTTCTGTTTCCCCAGAATCACTGTAGCTTTTTTTTTTTTTTTTTTTTTTTTTTTTGGTACTGGGGATTGAACTCAGGGGCATTCTACCTCCGAGCTATACCCCCAGCCCTAATTTTTATTCTTTATTTTGAAACCGAGTCTCACTAAGTTGCGGAGTGCCTCACTAGGTAGCTGAGGCTGGCCGCGAACCCGGATCCTCCAGTCTCAGCCTCCCGAATGCTGGGATTACAAGTGTGCGCCACCACGCCCGGCTCCACTGTAGCTTTTAATAGGCCTCAAAATTGGGTAATTTGAATCATCTACCATTGTTTATCTCATTCAATATTTTTGGATCTTTGATCCCTTAGACTTTCCATATGAATTTGAATGTTTTCAGAAATAGTATTGAGTTTTGTAAATTGACTCAGCTAAACTTGTACAATAATTACAGGAGATTTTTCTTTTAGATTCTTTGTGTTTTTCTACATCGACATTCTGGTTCATCTATAGATAAAAACATTGCCATTTCTTTTATTGAAATCAGTATATTTTGTTTCTTGATTCATTTTTCAGCCTAAGACTTTTACCCCCAAAGGTATTCATGGAGGATTGATTCCAAGACTGCCCACAGATACCAAAATCTGAAGATGCTTAAGTCCCTTAAATATAATTGTGTAGTATTTGCATATAAGCCTATGAACATCTTCCATATACTTTAATTTTGAGATAACTTATAAACAATTTTATATTTCATTATAGACAAGAAAAATGAGTACATGTGCAGTACAGACAATTTTTTTGTGGTAGTGGAGATAGAAGCTCTATTTTTGATCCTTTATTTTGAAACAGGGTCTCACTAAGTTGTGGAGGGCCTCACTAAGCAGCTGAGGCTGGCTGCAAACCCAGATCCTCCAGACTCAGGCTCCCAAATGCTGGGATTACAAGCATGCACCACCACACCAGGCCAGACAATTTTTTAAAATGTAATTTCCATGCACAGTGGTTGTGGAACCTCTGAAGAACCCCTGAATACAGAGGGCTGACTTTATATCTAAACTATGTAGCTTTAAAGACCCAGCCTCGATTTCTAGATTGATTTCATATTCTCTCTCTTAAGCAAATGAGTCTTTAAATCCCTCAAGAGTTCCAGGCTCCCTTTCTGTCCCTCAAACTATCTTTGAAGCCATTTGTTCCCCATGCACTTCTCCTCTTAACCTTCTTTTTTTAAAATTTTTATTTTTTATTTGTACAATGTAAGCATACATCTTTGTTAGGTACGAATTGATAACGTTACTTGTGCTCACAATTATCATTTGACCCCTTCCCCAAATTCCCACCCTGCTCCCTTGCTCTCCCTCCCTCTCAAGTTCAGTTTAGTGAGTGACTTTGATATACATTAGTGTCCCCCCCCCAATCCAACCCCTTCGGTTAATTCAACTTCTTTGCTTTCGAGGGTCTCTCCTTTTTCATCTGGAGACCCTCTTATGCCCCATCTTCTCCCTAGCATCCACATATTAGGGAGAACATATGTTTCTTTACTCTTTGTGATTGGCTAATCTCACTTAACATAATGTTTTCCAGTTGCATCCATTTCCCTGAAAATAACATGATTTTGTTCTTCTTTATGGCTGAGTAAAATTCCATTGTGTACATATCCCATAGTTTTGTAATCCATTCATCTGTCGATGGACATCTTGTCTGGTTCCATAGTTTGGCTATTGTGAATTGTGCAGCTATAAACATAGATACACATACATCTGTCTGATAGTTTGGTTTTCATTCTTTTGGGTAGATACCCAAAAGTTGTATTGCTGGATCATATGGTAGGTTCATTCCCATACGTCTGAGGATCCTCCATACTGTTTTGCACAGTGGTTGCACTAGTTTGCAATCCCACCAACAGTGTATTAGAGTTCCCACTTCTCCACATCCTCGCCAGAAGTTGTTGTTGTTCGTGTTTCTTATGATTGCCATTCTGACTGGAGTTAGGTGAAATCTCAAGGTAGTTTTGATTTGCATCTCTCTGATTGCTAATGATGTGGAACATTTCCTCATACATTTATTGGCCATTTGTATTTCTTCTTTTGTGAGGTGTCTATTTAGATCCTTTGCCCATTTTTTGATTGGCATATTTGCTTTCTTAGCTATGATTTTCTTGAGTTTTTTGTATATCCTAGATAATAGACCTCTATCCGAAGAGTAACTGGCAAAAATCTTCTCCCACTCTGTAGGCTGTCTGTTTAGGTCTTGATAGTTTCCTTTGCTGCACAAAAGCTCTTCAGTTTAATGCAATCCCATGAATTGATCTTCCTGAGAGTTGCTTGTGCTTTTGAGGTCTTGTTGAGAAAGTTTTTACCTGTGCCTATGTGTTGTAGTGTTGGTCCTATGCCCTCAAGTAGCTGCAAGGTCTCTGGCCTAACCTCCAGGTCTTTGATCCACCTTGAGTTGACTCTTGTGCAGGGTGAGAAATTGGGGTTTATTTCCACTTTCCTGCATATGGTTAACCAGTTTTGCCAACACCATTTGTTAAAGAGGCTATCCTTTTTCCAGTGTATATTTTTGGCTCCTTTGTCAAAAATCAATTGACTGTAAGTCTGTGGGTCTGTTTCTGAGTCTTCTATTCTCCTACATTGGTCTGTGTGTCTGTTTTTGTGCCAATACCAAGCTGTTTTTTTTAACTGTGGCTTTGTAGTAGAGTTTGAAGTCAACCTCGTGCATGGTTCTTGTTGCTAAGAACTACTTTGGCTATCCTGGGCTTTTTGTTTTTCCAGATGAATTTAAGGACTGATTTTTCTATGTCTGTGAGGAGTGCCCTTGGTAATTTCATAGGTATTGCATTGAATCTGTAGATCAGTTTTGGGAGGATGGCCATTTTGATGATATTTATTCTGCCTATCTAAGAGCATGGTAGATCTTTCCATCTTCTAAGTTCTTCATCGATTTCTTTCTTCAACACTTTGTAGTTTTCTTTATAGAGGTCTTTTACCTCCTTGGTTAGGTTTATCCCTAAGTATTTTATTTTTCGGGGTGCTATTGTGAGTGGAATTGTTTTCTGGATTTCTTTTTCAGTGGATTTATTGTTGGCATATAGGAAAGCTTCTGATTTTTTAAGATTGATTTTGTATCCAGACTCTTTGCTGAATTTGTTGATCAGTTCTATGAGTTTTTTGGTTGAAGTTATTGGGTCTTCTATGTATAATATCATGTCATCTGCAAAAAGGGATAGTTTTAGTTCTTCTTTCCCTATCTTTACTCCTTTGATTTACTTCTCTTGCCTTATTGCTCTGGCTATAGTCTCAAGTAGTATATTGAACAGAAGAGGTGATAATGGACATCCTTGTCTTGTTCCTGTTTTTAGTGGGAACTCTTGCAGTTTCTCTCCATTTAATATGATATTGGCCATGGGCTTATTGTATATTGCCTTTATGATGTTGAGGTAAATTCCTTCTATTCTGATTCTCTGAAGTGCTTTTAGCATGAATGGATGTTGGATCTTATCAAATGCTTTTTCAGCATCAATTGAGATAATCATGTGATTTTTGTCTTTGATTATGTTTATGTGGTGAATTACATGGATTGTTTTTTGTATGTTGAACCAGCCTTGCATCCCTGGGATGAACCCAATTTGGTCATGGTGTATAATTTTCTTGATGTGGTTTTGAAAACGCATTGCTAGTATCTTGTTTAGCAGTTTTGCATCTAAGTTCATCAATGATATAGGCCTATAGTTTTCTTTTCTTGAGCTGTCTTTATTTGACTTTGGTATTAATGTGATGTTGGCTTCATAGAATGTGTTTGGGAGGGTCCTGTTTCTTTCTATTTCACGGAATAGCTTGAGAAGTATTGGGATTAGCTCTTCTGTAAATGCTTTATAAAATTCACTTGGAAAACCATCTGGCCCTGGGCTTTTGTTTGATGGTAAACTCTTTATTGCTGTTTCTATCTCTTTGATTGTTATTGGATGATTTAAGTTATTGATGTCATCTTGACTCAATTTAGGAAGCTTGTATGTCTCTAGAAATTTGTCAATTTCTTCTAGATTTTCCATTTTGTTGGAGTATAGGATTTCGAAATAGTTTTTGACTATCCTCTGTATTTCCATACTGTCGGTGGTAATATCACCCTTTTCATCTCTTATTTTGGTAATTTGGGTTGATTATTTCTTTTCGTTAGGTTGGCCAATGGTTTATCTATCTTGTTTATTTTTTCAAGAAACCAGCTTTTGGTTTTGTTGATCTTCTGTATTTTTTTTTATTCTCTATTTCATTCATTTCTGCTCTGATTTTCATGGTTTCCTTCTTCTGCTGGCTTTGGGGTTAGACTGTTCTTGTTTTTCCAGTGCTTTGAGCTGTGTCATTAGGTTATTTATTTGGTGATTTTCTGTTCTTCTTATGTGGGCACTCAGTGCTATAAATTTTCCTGTCAGTACTGCCTTTAAGGTGTCCCAAAGGTTTTGATATGTTGTATCTCTGTTTTCATTAGTTTCTAGGAATTTTTTAACTTCTCTCCTTACTTCTTCTATGACCAAGTCTTCATTCAGCAATGCGGTGTTCAGTCTCCATGTGTTTCCATGGTTACTTTGGGTCTTCTTGGACTTAATTTCTAATTTCACTCCATTGTGATCTGAGAAGATGCAGGGAATTATGTTGCATTTTTTGAATTTGCCAGTGCTTGCTTTGTGGCCCAGAATGTGGTCTATTTTGGAGAAGGTTCCATGTGCAGCTGATAAAAATGTGAATTCAGCGCTAGTTGGGTGAAAGAGTCTATATGTGTCTAATAGGTCCATTTGGTTTATGGTATTCTTTAGTTCTGAGGCATTTCTACTGACCTTTTGTTTAGAGGAATGGTCTAGAGATATAAGAGGAATATTGAAGTCTCCTAGTATTAGTGTATTGGTGTCTATGTGTGTTTTGTATCATACAGAGTATGTTTTATGAAAGTGGCTGCACCTGCATTTGCGGCATAATTGTTGATAATTGATATTTCCTCTTGCTGGATTGTTCCTTTTACTAGTAAAACATGACCTGCTTTGTCTCTTCTGATAAGCTTAGGCTTGAAGTCTAATTTATCTGATATCATGGTTGCTACTCCTGCTTGTCTTCGGGTACCATTGGCATGGATTACCTTACTCCAGCCCCTCACCTTTAGCTTGTGGGCATATTTGCTTGTTAGATGTGTTTCTTGCAGGCAGCATATAGATGGATTCTGGGTTTTGATTCATTTTGTCACCTTATGCCTTTTTATTGGTGATTTGAGACCATTTATATTCAATGTAATTATTGAGAGATGTTTTTTGATTCCTAACATTTTGAGTTTTGACTTCTGTTTTCAGTGGAGTTTATTCTTCTTTGCTTAGTTGTTTGCTTCCTGGAAATTATTGCTTCTCTGGTTCTGATGTTTACTCATTAATTCTTCTTTGTAGTTAATCTCTTTAAGTATTTTCTCTAGTGCTGGTTTGGAAGACATAAATTCTTTCAATTTCTGTTTGTCATGGAAGGTTTTTATATCCCTGTCAATTTTAAGAGAGAGTTTTGCTGGATATGAGAATCTTGGCTGCAAGTTATTTTCTTTCAGGGTTTGGAATATGTTACTCCAGCCTCTCCTGGCTTTCCTGACTTGATTTGGGAGGTCTGGAGTGATTCTAATTGGCTTGCCTTGAAATGTCACTTGGCCTTTTACTTTTGCTGCTTTTAAAATTCTCTCCTTGGCCTCTACATTGGTCAACTTGATTATTATGTGGCATGGTGAGCTTCTTCTTTGCTCTTGTCTTGAGGGAGTTCTGTATGTTTCCTGCACCTGTGTGTCAACTTCTCTTTCTATGTTTGGAAAATTCTCTGATATTACTTCTTTGAACAGATTGTTTATTCCATAAGTTTCAACTTCTGATCCCTCTTCTATGCCTATTATTCTTAGGTTAGCTCTTTTAAAATTGGCCCAGATCTCTTTGATGTCCAATTCATACTGACGTATTTTTTTTTCTAAATTATATACTATAGATTCCTTTTTGGCATGGTCATCTTCATGTGATCTAATCTGCTGTTTATAGTTAGAATTGATGCCTTCATTTCAGTTATTTCGTCTTTCACTTCCTTCAATGCTTCCCTTTGGTTCTTTTTCATGTCATCAAATTCTTTGTTTATTTGTTCTTTTATTTTTTCCTTTATTTCTCTAAAGCTCTGTCTACATTCTTTCTGAAAATCCTGTATTGTTTCTAGTATTAAAGGTCTGAATTGTTCTTCTGGTAATCTCTGCCATTCTGGGTTGGTGATATCTGTTATTGAAGGGTTGTGGCAGCTCGTTGTTTCTTTGTTATTTTTCCTTCTCATGGTTTGTCTATTCTTAGATTTATATCTTTGCTGCTCTTGTGTAAGTTTTCATGTCCAATCTCTGTAGTGGGTGGTTAGAGGTGTCTGAAGGTGTATACAGGGACAGGTTGAAATCAGTGATAAAGGTTGGGTGAGAGGTCACAGTGCTGTATGCAGGAGTAGTGTAAAGAAGAGATATGTTCCAGTGGAATAAGAGGTTGAGTGTGTTGTGGTGATAAATTGTAAAGATTAGTGTTAGTAGATATGTCAGGAGATTCTGGTAATCAATATAGAGTTTTGAGTGTGGTAGTATGAGATAGTCTTGATATAAGACAGGAGAAAAGAAAAAGAAAAAGAGAAGGGAGGAGGTACCATGTTGAGGAGAGGAATATAGGGGGGAGAGAGGGAGGGGAAGCTTGTAAAAGGGAAAAGGGGGAGATTCAACAAGCTAAGCAAGTTAAAATAAAGCAAGCAATCATCCAAACAAACATAAGTAAATCAAGGCAATACAGAACAGAAACTGAGTAAAAACCGATCAAACTTAGCACCAAAAACAAAACAAAACAAAAGCAAAGACAAAAAACCCGAAGCATAAAAACCGCAACCAATCACTAAAAGATACACCCTGCTAGTTCATAAGTATCGAGCTTAAATTTCCGAGTGTGTCTGTATCATTTTTATTTGCTGTCAGTGCAGGCAGGGGGTTTCACTGGTGCCTCTCCCACTGCTGGCTTCTGTCTCTGGGCTCTCCACAGGGCCTGACTGCATCTCTCTCTCTGCCTTTACTGATGGCAGGAGTGGAGTCTAAAAGCCAGGCCTTTTCAGATGCCCTATGTGCACCTGTAGAAGGGCGGGTGCCTGTGTCTATCCTTCTTATAGGGGATCCCGCACCTCAGGGGCCCAATACCACTTACAGGTTGCTGCTGCTTGGATTTCCATTGTTGCCTGCTTCACCTCTGATCACTGCAGGTGCAAGAGGACAGTGAAGGTCTGGGTAGCTGGCAGTATGTTGGCTGGAAGGGGCTAGCATGCCAGGTGGCACCGGCCAGTTTGTAGCGGGCTTTTGCAGCACCCGCTCCCTTGTTTTTCCTGGGGTCTATGTCACTCCATGCCAGGCCAGGTCATTGGATCTGCCGAGGTGCCTGTAGTTTTTGGCGTCTGGGTGACCATCACAGCTTCACACCCAGGTTCCGTAGAGCCTGTGGCCTGCACCAAGCTGCTGCTTGGCGGTTCCGGATCCCTGCTGCTCGGCCTGCTCCTCTGGCTGCTGGGGCGCACAGGTCAGTGATAGTCTGGGTAAATGGCAGGAAGTCGGTTGGATGGGGCTAGTGGGGAAGATGGCGGCCGCTGCTTCACGGTGCACCGGCTCCCCCTGTCCCTCCTGGACTCTGATCCTTAGCTCCGGTTTCATGCTCAGGCTTCCATTAAGAAGCTGTGTTCATGGTCTTATTTCGAGCTCTTCTAGGCGGTCACTGTTCTATGCTGAGGCAATGTGCTGGGACTGATCCACGGGAGCTTATGCTGAACACCCCACTCATTCTGGTAGCTGTGGGTGAGTGGAGAATCTCCGCGTGGGAATGGCGTGTGGTCCTGGGGGTGCTGTGTCCTGGAGTTTGCTGCTGTCCGTGTCTGGGTGGTCCCCACAGCTCCTGGTCCTGTTTTTCCACAGCCTACTTCTTCTCTGCAGAGCCAGGCGGTGATCTGCCCCGGCACAGCCTGGCGGGGATCCGTGCCGAGCGCGGGTTTGCTGCGCGGTGGGGTCCCTTGTTGTCCCTGCTCTGCTTCCTTGATCTTCTTTATTTGTTTGTGGTTCAAATTTTGCTTTTTTTTCTTCTGTTAAAAAGCTCTTTTTATGGTAAATTTAGATCCAAATCACAGTGTCTGGGGAAAGTTGTTTCACTCAGTCGCCATCTTGGATCCCCATTCTCCTCTTAACCTTCTAACTTTGTCACCTAGTTAGCTATTACTCACCCCTGGGCCTTAGCTTACAGTGGCATCCTTGAATTTCTTTCTTTCTTTTATTTCTTCTCAACAAGAAAAGTATTTATTTTAAATATTGCCCCTTTGATATTAGCATTTATGTAGTATATCAAATATTTCTAAAATAATTATGGCTAAATCTCATTACAACCAGTCATCATTACTTTTTTATTTGTTTGTATGTGTATTTATTTGTGTGTGTGTGTGTGTGTACTGGGGTTTCATCCCAGGAGCATTCTTCCTCTGAGCTACACCCTAAGCCCTATTTTATTTTTATTCTGAAACAGGGTCTCACTAAGTGTGGAGGGCCTCTCTAAGTTGTTGAGGCTGGCGGTGAACCTGCTATCATTCTGTCTCAGCCACCCAAGTACTGGGATTACAGGTATGTGCCACCACAACTGGCTGTATTCTTATTTTTATATAATTTTATTGGTGTATTATAGTCTCACATCATAATATAGTTCAGAGTGATAGGGACTGACATGCACATAGCACTTGCTGAGATTCCTCAGCCCTGACCCCCACCCTGCTCTCTCTCCTTCCCCATGTACATAACATCTCCAAATTCTAAGAGAAAATTACATAGGAGTAGAATTATCTATTTTGAACACAGGGTCTATTAGAGGATTCATACCCCAAGCATATTGTTTTGACCAAAATATGTTGATTTGGTGATTGAAGTATAGTAATAGGCATTATAATAGGTACTTTATGCCTGGTGTAGTGATGCATGCCTGTCATCCAAGTACATGGGAGGCTGAGTCAGAAGAATCACAGGTTCAAGGACAGAGAGCAGTAACTTACTGAGACCCTGCTTCAAAATATAAAAATAAAAGAGTTCAGTGTGTAGTTTAGTGGAAGAACCCCAATGGGTTCAATCTCCAGCACCACACACACACACACACACACACACACACACACACACACACACACACATGAATAGGTGCTTTAAAAATGTGCCATTGAGCTGGGTATGGTGGCACACGCTTGTAATCCCAGTACTTGGGAGGATCTGGGTTTACTGCCATTCTCAGCTACTTAATGAGGTTCTCCAAAACTTAGTGAGACCCTATTTCAAAATAAATAATACAAAATAGGGCTAGGGGTGTAGCTAGGAGGTAGAACGCCCTTGTGTTCCATCCCCAGTATGGAAAAAATAGTGTCATTGTCAATTATAACAGACTGATATTTCATTGTTTCTCCCCTTGCTTTTCAACATAGCACATATATGTGGGAGGTTTTGAGGTGATTTTTTGAATTTCATAAGTGATTTAGTTCCATCTTACAAGTAAGATACAATTATTGAAGTACGAATACACAGGCTGATACCTCCACTGACATTCAGAATTTAAGGAATTTGCTCAGTGTAGTGGCACATGTGTGTAATTCCAGTACTTTGGAGGCAGAGACAGGAGAATCACAGGTTCACAGCCAACCTCTGCAACCTCATGAGCACGAGGCTTTCTGCAACTTAGTAAGACCCTGTTTCCAAATAAAATAAATAAATAAAATAGGGCTGTAGGTATAGCTCAGAGGTAAAATTCCCCTAAGTTCCATCCCAATACCACACACAAAAAAGAATTTAAGGCAACTAAATTATAATCAACAATTATTTATTGTTTACCTAAAACATTAAATATGGTACAAATAAATAAAAGGTATTCTTTCCCAAATGAGTTGTACATCAGTGGTCCTGCTATTGATTTAAAATAATGATAACTAAAGAGCAATATAGTTACAAACTTTTGCTGAGCTTGGAGGAGAGAAAAATGAGGTATAAAGTCTTTTGAGAAGAAGTAGGAGTCAGGGCAATCCTGAATCCACTGACTGGAAGAAAAAGTTGTCAAATATAATATAAAATAAAGAGTTAAAATAAGGATGTTAAAAAGTTTTGAAGCTTCCATTCTTCTATAGCTTTAAGAATTAAATAATATGAATTAAACCTTCTCTTGTTTTGTGCTTCAAAGAAATGAAAACTAATGAAATGAGTTCCAAAGAAATGAAAACTAACCCTTATCACTTCATATTAATAATCATATAGTTATAACATTCAAATGTTTCTTGTATAATTACCAAAAAAGTAAGTAGTCAGTAAAAAGATATTTCTATAGATTATTAAGTATTGTCCTATATCTCCATTTTTATTTTTAACATACTTTAAATGTTACAGCTTCGCCATTGGATGGCAATATTGCTTGTTATTTTGTCTTCAATATTTTATAAGCATTTTGCTAGTGAGGAAAAATTAATGTCATAGAAGAATTAAGAATTACTGTTCTGGTTTATTTATTTGAATTTTTCTGTTTAATGTTGATATATCACAATGAAAACATATACAAAATGGTGTTCTCCTTTATACTTCTGATAGAGCCTCAGTCAAGAATCAATAGGCTAAACATTTCTCTTTCTACATGGAAAGTGAGATACCTAACTTACACTGAGTCTGAATCTACTGCTCTCAATTTGTTGAGTAAATTTGGCCTCATGAAAAGATGTACAATGGTCATTGACTGTGATTCATTAGCATCTCAATTCCTGAAAACTACCTTTGCTCAAGTAAGTTTTGTTAAAATGCTTTAAATTGCTCGACATAAATATCAAGGAACAAATGTTATAATGAGTTACTTAAGTAGCTGCAGTTTATGATCTTATTGGTGAATCAACTGTTTCTAATTTACTTCTCTTTGAAGTTTTCTAGCTTTAGATGACCATGCAAATGTTAAAGCATATGCTAAAGGAAAACAATTCTCATAGTATATAATTATAGTCTTCCATTTATATGGAAAAAATAAGAATGGTTTCAAAACATTACCAAAATATGGGATGCTGAAGAGGTATTTTCAAATAATTCAACAATAATTTGCTTTATTTTTATATACTTTTATTGGTACATTGTAATATTTCATCATAATGTAGTTCAGAGTGATAGGGACATTCCTGCACACAGCACTAAGGTGAGCCTCCATCTGGCTCCTTTCAATCTCTTTCCCCTTCCTTGTGCAGGATGTCATGATTGGCATTGATAATTTCACATATGTGCATAATGCCAATAAAAGTTCAACAATAATTTATAAGTGAATTAGAAAGCTATGATCTTGTCTACAGTGCATTACAAAAAAATCTTTCTACTATTCATTTGATTTATGGATTATAATTATTTATAATTATAATTAGTTAATAAGTTATAAGTAATTGAGTTGCATTGTGACTTGCAGAGAGAGATTACTTGCAAATCTCATAGAGATGGTGATTTACAAAAGGATTATTTTAGTCAAAGTGATATCTATTGTTCATCTTAATTTAGGAATATAGCACTGTGTGTTCAATGTATCCAATCCTTTTAAATAAACTGGCAAAATTTGTACAAACTATATCCTTTGAAATTAAGCACTGGAATTTTGATCACTTCTTAAGGAGATAAATAATCTAATTTCCTGATATGTCATTAGCTCAGTTTTATTTATAGTAGTGTTCCATAGAGTTGAGTAATACAGTCTAATAAAGACAACACTAGTTTCTTCTTCTTTCTCATTGTGCTACCTAAATTTTGCTTAATTTTAGGAAAATATATCACTATTCATGTAGAAATATTATATCAATCCAGATCAGACAGCAGATTTGGCATCTTGAAAAATCTGGGGCTTGGGAAGTCTTTTATCATTCATATGAAAAGATTTCACCTGCTATGACTGTCATGGTATCTGTTGAAAGGCCTTGATGTTATGTTACATAAAAATTCACCATTTTCTCTAATGTCTGGTAAGAACTTACTATTTACTATTTATTAATTCCTGTCCAAAGATCTCAATATATGGTAGATAGCACTGGACATACTTCTAGGAAATTTTATATATATAAATGAAATTAATTTGCTGTAGTTTATTCACTCACTATGAAGCATTAAAACATGTAGTACTTTGTGAGTGCTTTGAATACATATTCAGGACAAATGACAATCCATGTTGCTTTAATGATCCCAGAATCAGATATTCTAGAGGATTCATTGTTCAGAATTTATTCCTAGAGAGTAAAACATCTTATTATAAGTTGAGATCATTTACCAGGAAAGAGTTTTCATAAAATTAAAGGTAATAATTTTCCTTAAGCAGATTTAATGGTCATGTTGAGGTAAGATATAGGTTTATATACCAATATAAAAATACTATACTATTTTATTTAAGAGACTTGAGCATCTGTAGATTTTGGTTAGAAAATGATCAGAGGTAATTATTTTACTTTAGAAACAAAAGTTTCACTTTCTGTAGAAACAGAGCTTTAAAGTTTTAAATATATCTAATATTGACAAATTCAAGAGAA
Source organism: Graphiurus murinus (assembly GCA_004027655.1). Lineage (NCBI taxonomy): Eukaryota > Metazoa > Chordata > Mammalia > Rodentia > Gliridae > Graphiurus > Graphiurus murinus. Next base: position 44,276 of record PVLC010005861.1, on the reverse strand, counting down.
AACACTATTAACATCACCAATGGTCGTATGTTATCATCCTATTTTTTCTACTCAAACATATTCTATTAAATCTCCTTCATTCAAAAAATGAAGTTGACAGTGTTTCTATAAATTACTGATATGTATAACTTCCTGATATGTATAACTTCCTCACTTTCATATAAAAATTCCTTTTATCTGTTTTGGGATTAATACACTCATGTTTTAGTAAAATATTATGGTTCCAAATAGGAAAACTCATTTTCAAAATTATGACTTTACCATTCTGTCAAAACTATAGGCAGAATTCTATGAAAACTGACTCATAAAATATAGTGTAAAATTACACCTTTTACAAATTTCATATTATTCAGCATATGATAAATAACTTCCTTGCGTAAAAAAGACTGAAAACAGTGAACTCTAAAAATAAGCTATTCTTCTTTTTCTTTTTTTTTTTAAGAAATTGGTTCTTCCAGATACCATTTGAAATCTTTACTTTTGGGTCCATCATCTAAAAGTAAATATAGAAGCAGCAAGAATAGCCTACTTTTGTGAGAGGAAAGCATAACTGGAAATGTATGCACAAATCACAATAAGCATTTCAGTTAAAATAAATACTATGGAAAATAGTTGTTAGATACATTGGCCATGTTAAGGCTGTATACAGAGTTTCTATTTGACTTTTGTGAATTGTGTTGCCCTTAAGTGTTCTCATGTTCATTTTCAATTTTATGACTTTTTCTGGCCCTATTTTCCCATGCCTCATTTAAGTGAAATGTGCAGTGATTACCTAGTATCAATTACAATGCAGTAAAATTTCAAAAGTTACTATTCATGTCTCAATAAACTACCTTCAAGTATGGTTAAATAATGTTTAAAACTATATAAATTATTAAAATCAACAATATGCTTTGGTAACAGCATGTTACGCAGAATCAAACAACTTTACTGAGATTAATTTCTTAATCATAAGTAGGAAAATAAAAGGAGATGACTGGACTACTTGAAATGTTCAAACTTTTCATAACTAAAGCCTTTTTACCTGCTTGGTGATTAGATATAAATAAACCAGCTTTGTGCCCTGACCAAATATCTTCATTTAGAAAGCATTAACATTTATTTGCTGAACTTTACCACAGAAATTTCAAGGGAAAGTAATTAAAAGGGCAATTTCAATTTAAAGCCACACAGGGAAGTAATTTAGGATAATAATAATCATAACCTCTGAACAAAGATATAGAAAATAGATTCTGTATCTTATTTAAATGAAAGAGGTTAAAAAGAAAATAACAGTGAAAGTGGGTTTTAGGTTAGAGTAAGGAAAAGCACAGTAATAATAAAACATTTATTTCCATATATTTACAGTTGTGGATAACAAAATTGTGCTGTAGTATTATCTAAAGGGATGTTTCAGATATGATATGAATACACATAAATAGGTTATGTTTAGCTGATTACACATTTTAAGTACTTGGCTTGAAGTTAAGTTTGATCTCTCGTTGTTAAGTTTGCAGGACACAGGTGTTCAGAGAGGGAGTGAGAGTAGAAAGAGGGTAAAGGAAACTATAATAATGTAATAATTTGACTAAAAAGACACAGCATATTAGAATACTGAAGAAGTCACCTTGAACACAAGAGTTTTGGGTTCAGAGTCTAATATCACAATTTATAGGAAGTATGATTTGGTAACTTAAATCTCTCTTTTTCCACTTTTAATTTGGAATAATCATACTAAAAGACCTTTAGTATTTAATTTGGTATAATAAAACCAAATTTCATCTTTAATGTGCTATGCTAATATTAGATTAGTTATATTTAGAGTACTTTTTTGCACAGTGCTTGATATGTACTTGATAAACTATTGATCATTCTTTTTATTATTATTCAAAATTTCTTAACAGTCTTTTCCAGCAAACCTTCCTTTCCATTTCCACTTTCTTTCTTTTTTTTTTTTTTTTTTTCAATTTCCATGCACTGTGATGTAGTCATTTCGCACTACTGAGAGATGCATGGGTCTACTTGCTATATTCTCTCTCTCTCTCTCTCACTTTTTCTTATTGCTAAAATTGCTTTTCATCCATTTTACCCATTGAAATTTGCAAATTTTCCAAGACATTGTTTCTGCATGTTTGCCTGTGTCTTCATGGGCAAGTATTTCTTGACTCACAGCAGAGGATGCAAAGAAGTATTTAGGAGGATTTTATAGGAAAGCTTTGAATTAGGTCACCAATAATATGTAGCATTCAAGGTTATACAGCATGTACTAAGGGGGAGGGTTTAATATTGTCTCCAGATATTTAAGGTCATGAGTCTATAACAGGCTTGGTCTGTATGTTGGTGGTTGGGGCCAGATACTAATACAAAATGGTCTTTAGTTAGCTAGAGGGCAGCTTATTCTTGAGCAGATCAAGTGGAAACTGGATATCTATTTGTCAAATCAACCTCTTTCCTAGAGATAAAAAGAAATGGCAATACATGATTTAGTTTAATGTGGCTGCCATACAAAATATTAAATACTGGTCACTAAACAAAAATTTATTCTCTCACCATTCTGGAGGCCAGAAGTCTGAAATCAAAATGGCAGCTATGTTGTACCCATTCAGAGACTCTGGGGAGCATCATTTCATGACTTTCTCTTAACTTCTGACTTGGAGTGTCATAGATTGAATTTTGGCTCTCACATTCATGTTGGCTTCTCTGCATGTCTGTTTTGAAACTTCTTATAAGGATACATCTGATTGTATTTAGGCGCCATCCAGATAATCCAGAATAAGACTCTTTCAAAAGCCATCTTTTTCTATATAAAAGAACATTCACAGGTTCAAGTGATGAGGGCACAGACATAGAATGTGGAGGGAGAGCATCATTTTGCCCAGTCTAGATGGCTTCAACGGTTCTAGGTCTCAGGTTCTGTTAGTCTGCAATTTGATAAATGATATAAGTTTTGAGTAAACACTAGAAGAAGCAAGTATACTCCTAAAGGAAGTTTGAAAGAAAGATAAAAATTTAAAGCTAAAAGGTTTTCTAGAATTTAAAGGTACTAGTAGCTATTTTTAAGTTATTATTTGAATGTTCATGTAATTTAGTATTATTTAACTGATTCTTTTATATCTTAACAGATCCTAAGGAAAGATAAAAAGTTTTCAACTCATCTCATTTTTCAAAACAAAATTCATCTTACAATTTTATCTTCTACTTTAGATTAAACATTAGATAAGTTCTAGAGTAATGCAGCAAACCAAATATTCTTAAATATTCTTAAATAAATGGCTATTTTATTTAATATAAAACAAATATTTAAATTTTATGCATGTAAGTATGTTCACAGGTAAACATTACTTTATGCAATCAATTGTTGAAATGTCTTTTGAAAAGGTTGTTTTTTTGTGTGTGTGGTGACTACCAAAAGATAAGTAAATACAAAAAAACTTCAGTCTTAAAGCTGCTTTTACCCTTACCAAAATTAAAATATGAGTGCTGGGAGTGGCCACACATGCCTGTAATCTCAGTACTTGGCAAGTTGAGACTGGAGGATTACAGGTTCATGGACAGTCTCAATAACTTACTGGAATCCTCATCAACTAAGAGAGACCCTGTTTCAAAATAAAAAATCAAATAGGGCTGGGGGATTTAGCTCAGAGGTAGAACAACCCTGGGTTCAATCTCCATTACCTCCCCCCCAAAAAAGAAATGAGAAAGAATTTTAAGATATCATAACTACAAATAAGAAATGGTCATGTGTAATTCTAATAAGCTCCACCTTGATTACTAGGATGGTATTCATCCACCATTTATAGAACTGGTGCACCTTTTTATTTTGTTTCTGTCAGGGATCAAAGTTTGTACTGTCATATTTACAGTATTCTCCTCGCTACCATTTATAATTTGATCTTGGGCAGAATCTGAGAAATAAAGAAAGCCAACTATCTTACATAGGTATCACACTTTCTTGAAAACTTAGCAAATATAAAAGCTACATCTGCATTGACCTATCTGTGTATCTTGCTTTTTTTTTGCGGTACTGGGGATTGAACTCAGGGGCATTCTACCTCCGAGCTACACCCCCAGCCCAAATTTTTTATTCTTTATTGTATCTTGCTTTTGAAAGCAGGTTACTTTACCCTACTAGTGGAGAATCACAAAGCAGAAAGTAGGGGCCAGTGCTGAGTTGTGGTCCACATCTCAGCTAACCCTTCCATGCTCTTGATAGTTCATATAAAATTCATCTTCTCCAGATTTGGCAGTGAATGCAATGTGACAGAAGTGTCATGTCATTCCAGTGCCATGACTCTAGCCTTCACCTGCTGACTAAGAATTTACTGTCAAGTACCCCATGGGTCCTGCAACTTTATCTTAAATATATTTAATAATAAACCTGCCTTATGGGCATGCTCTAATATCTGCAGGCTTCCTGCCAACACTGACAACTCAGAGCTTGAGCTGCCAAGACTTCCTGTCAACCCAGGCAAAAAGAAGAACTGGATGAAGAAGGACTCTTATCTTTTTTATGTGTTATATATTCTCTTGGAAGACATCAATTCTTTGATACTTGTGCCCAAATAGCATTTGGGAAATTTAAAAGGAACTGGTGTTTCTATTTTTACTTTCATATTTTCTTTATCACATAGGATTTAATTATATGTGCCACAGAGTCTCAGAAAGAAAATAAAATAAGAATAATATTCTATCCAGAATTATTGTTCTTTTCTCCTGGAGTATTTTTACTGAGGTAAGATAATCATGATTAACCTTTCTTTCACCCAGGAAAATTTTTGTCTCAAAAGGTTACTTCGCTTATTAAAAATGGGCTTCTAGTAGATATTTTTTACCCATGTGCCACAGGATTTCTGGCATGTCTGACATTGACCTATCGGCAGACTGACATTTTATTATTTTATATCTCTCCCCAGTTAACATTACGATTACCTAAGGAAGCCACTTCAGACATTATCAACATTCCCTAAACCTTCCCTAGTTCTTCCCAAGGAATAATCCAGCTCACTTCAGAAAAAGCAAACCTTCAAATAAGCACTTCCTTTTAACCTGCTCTTTCATCTCTGTGTGTACATAATAGTCCTACACACAATCTCACCTCACAATAAGAGATGCCAACAAAGATGAATAATGTTTAGTTTTTCTCAGGATTCCATTGATTTCTGGTCCTTTGAGAATGACTATCAAATTGCCCCAGTAACTTGTATCCTTGAGTTCCCTTCTTACTGATTCATTTCAAATAGCATTTAATCATAAAGTCTTTCCTTTAACAAAGCACTTCCTGAAATAAAATTGCTCATAGTCCCTATTGTCTTATGTCATTGCTCATTTTATCTCCCCTACTCCTGAAAGAATGATCTCCATTTGATGTGTTCACATTCACTTTTCTTTTTTTTTATTGTAGTAATTCGTGCATTGTAAGCATACATCCTTGTTAGGTACAAATTGTTAACGTCATATTTGTGCACATTTCTCATTTGACCCCTTCCCCAATTCCCACCCCACTCCCTCATCACTCACATTCACTTTTCAACTCCAGCTTTCCCTGAATCCCATTTTGCTCCCTCCCCTTCCTCATGCATGTCAGAGAGATTAGCATTGATAATGTCATATGTAAATTTTTATAATACATGCATCAAATTTAGAGTTCCTCTGAGGGTTAATTGACATAGTTCACACAAACATGGTAGTACTCAATTCTGAAACATAAAAAGAACTGTAAAGTCTCTCAATAAGACCCCAAAGGCACAAACAACTCAAAGGAAGACCAATATATGGGATTGCATTAAACTGAAAAGCTTCTGTGCAGCAAAGGAAACTATCAATAACCTCAACAGAGAGCCCACAGAGTGGGAGAAAATTTTTGCCACCTACTCCTCTGATAGAGGCCTAATAGCTAGAATATACAGGGAACTCAAGAAACTCACAGGTAAAAAAAAAAAACAACAAATAACCAAAAAATGGTCAAAGGATCTAAATAGATACTTCACAAAAGAAGAAATACAAGTGGCCAACAAATGTATGAAAATATGTTCAATGTCATTAGCAATCAGATGAAAATCAAAACTACCTTGAGATTTCACCTAACCCCAAATAGGATGGCAATCATCAAAAACACAAAGAACAACAAATGCTGGTGAGGGTGTGAAGTGGGAACCCTAATACATTGCTGGAATGGTGGAATTGCAGATTAGTGCAACCACTTTGGGAAACAGTATGGAGGATCTTCAGATGAATGGAAATGAACCTACCATATGATCCAGCAATACCACTTCCAGGTATCCACCCAAAGAATGGAAACCAAACTATCAGACCTACGCATGTGTATCTATGTTTATATCTGCAAAATTCACAATTGCCAAACTATGGAATCAGCCAAGATGTCCATCAACAGTGGGACATAAGAGGAACTCCAGACAAATAAGGAGAAACCTTAGATGAGCAAAGAAGGTGACTTAACTGAAGATGATGTGGCGGGGGTGAGGGGTGGGATCACTGTAATGAGCATGATGTACTTTCACAAACATCAGAGTCAATCACTAAACTGAACCTGAGAAGGAGGGAGGGGTAGGAAGTGGGGCAGGAATTGGGAAAAGGTTAAATGAGAAATGTGTGCATGTATGCCTTTACCAGCTTGTACCTAACAAAGATGTATGATTACAATGCACCAATAAAAAAATAAAGATGAAAAATATATCAGAAATTTACTTTAAAATAATACAGTGGAGATGATGGTGATTGTGAGAGTATAGATGAAATGAAATTATGCTGTTAAATGTCAAAGCTAAATGACTTTCTCATAGGGATTCATTATAAAATTCACTTTGAGAGCCGGGTGTGGTGGTGCACGCTTGTAATCCCAGCATTTGGGAAGCTGAGACTGGAAGATCCGGGTTCACAGCCAGCTTCAGCTACCTAGTGAGGCACTGCGCAACTTAGTGAGACCCAGTTTCAAAATAAAGAATAAAAAATAGGGCCGGGGGTATAGCTCGAATGTAGAATGCCCCTGAGTTCAATCCCCAGTACTGAATAAAAACAAAATTCACTTTGAGTATGAATGAACATTTTCAAAATAAAAAGATTCTTTAATGGTTAAAAAAAAAAACAAGATTATCATTACCAACATGATGGACCAATTTCCCTGAAAATCCCCCAGTAACTTTGTTGATGCCAGGAAAAACTCTCTCTCTCTCTCTCTCTCTCTCTCTCTCTCTCTCTCTCTCTATATATATATATATATATATATATATATATATATATATGTATATATATATGTATATACATATATATATATTTTTTTGTATGTATGTGTGTGTAGCACTGGGGATTGAACCCAGGTGCATTCTACCTTTGAACTAAACCCAACACATTTCCATTATTTCCTCTAATTTAGTGATACCTGTTTTAGAGTTGCTAATTCTTTTGCAACTATTCATATGAGTACTGCAATAATAAACAGCAGAGAAATAGTTATTAGAAAGTTCCTTGAAATATTATAGGCTCCCAATCAGTATTTACTTAATGCAAAAAATTATAAACTTAGATATCAACTTCTACATGAAATTTTTATTATTACTGTTATTATTCATTCAAGATAGATTCTATGTACATCTTTCAATTTCTGAGCATGGTATGTGTTACTGAAGCCACATTGTGACTTGTCTAACTACCAATAGACATTAGGAAACTACAACAAGGTACTGTGTCTTCAACATTTTAATTCCAAAACCTAGTACTGTACCTAGCATTTAGTAGGAAGTCTAATAAATCATTGTAGGGTAAAAGAAATAAATTTTCTTGAACTTTACAATATAAAGTTGGTCTTTTTATACTACAATCACAAGGGCCACAAAATTTCTTGATTATTGTGAGTGCTTGGAAATCCCTTACATGTACATGATATTCTATCTCTGAAAGGCAATAAGGCAAGTCCTTAAAATATGTATGTTCTTATTTATGCCTCCATTAAAAAGTCAGGAGACATGCTATAGTAAACACCTGCTATCTTCCATAGTTTTGTCTAATCATATCTCTAATGTAGTTATATGGCACATAGAGTATAGTTGATCGTGACAATATTTAATATAAAAAATTCTCATTTTATTATAAATATATCTCTGTCAATTATTAGTGACCTTAAGCAATTTTTCATTTGTATCATGCCAAACTCTCAGGTTTATAACCATTTCAGTCTTTGTTTTTTTTAAGAATACTCCCCCATTCTAATGGGATATGATGTTAGAGAGACTAACTTTCATAGGAAAAGGAATTTTTGGTAAATTATTCCATGTCTGTGAGCCTCAGTTACCCTACTTATAAAAAGTCTATGAAGCTGGAAAAGGGTTGATTCCATGAAGAGTCTGGAGCAATTTTAAGTGAGTAAGAGAAAGGAATGTTACTTAGGATCAGGGGATCCTTAGTTTATGTGACAGAAAAGAACTTCAGAATGGTCCAGTCAGAGACATAGACAGAGATTTATTTATGAAAGTAAAAAGTACACATTCAAAAGAAAATGTGTGTCATCTCCAGATTGAGAGAGATACATTTTGGAAGTTCATAGCTCTTCTATTACAGGAATCTTTGGTAAGAGGTGGAAAGGAAGAAGTATTTGGGGATGATTTCAGTACAGTAGTCCAAAGATGATTTGGGGGGTTTTGTCATCTTTCAGGCCATGACAGAGCCTTCACTGTCTTATCAGTAGGTATCCCTTTTGTGTAAACTACTCAAGGACAGCTAACAGTTCCTAAGATTACTTTTTTGTGTGACCTCTGTCTACTGACCAACAAATATCTCTCCTGCTTAACTATTCCTAGGTTTGATAATTAACAGTTCAAGGTATTTTGCAAGTGAGTTTCCACTTTTTGAGTGGAAAATTATAGTGTTAGGCCACCTTTTTGGATCTTTTCTGTGGTCTCTGTTGTCTAATCAATAGATACTTCTTTGAGGGTAATTACTAAAGACTTGTAAATTTCTCAGAAACTTAGGATTGATAGGCCTGGCTGAGGAGTAAAGGTGTTGGGGAATTTCCATATTAAAGGATTCCATATTAAAGTGACATTGTCTTTGTTCTCCCTTTATGTCTCCTTTCTACATATTTCTTTTATTTCTTCTATCTTATCTCAGCTATATAAATATAATTAATACATATCTGATAAGATTACTATGAGTATTAGGATACTTTAATTACTTAACATTAATATAAGTCATGAGATTACTTTCATTATCTCATGAAACTAAATGATGATAATGTAAGTTTCTGGTATATATCAGGAATTCTTCTGTTTCTCTAGTGAAAAATAAAAATGAGTACGAATGTGAACACATTCGTATTCTTTAAGGTTAAATTAATGGGTCTTGTTCCTTCTCAATAGCTTTTCTAGCTACTGTTCAACACTTAAATGACTTACCTTTTTATTGTTGATCAGTATAACATCCATTCACTATCCTCAGAAAGCAATCTGGTCTGATTTCCTAGCTGTCAACTAAGGGCTGAGAGTGCCAGTACTAAAATATGGCATTTCTTTTACACTAGACTACTGACATTCTCCTTGAGGGACCTGTACTGATAATTTTATAAATCTTTTAAATCCCTAATATGGTTATATAATGCAATTTCAATTATAAAATTTAACACAACATGAAGCTCCTAAATGACCCAATTGGATTCTTAATGATTCTATAAATGCATTATGAAAATAATTTATAAGGCTAAGTGACTCACTCAATATATTTGTGTGGGTAATTCACACAAATTTTATATATACCCACACAATATATTTGTGTGGGTAATTCACAGCAAAGTTCTAACCTGCTACAAGTCATGGACTTAGGCATTCTATTCGACCACTACTAACTACATCTCCTCAACTACATCTTTCACCTTGCCTCAGCAATCTTTGTATACCTGGAGACCCCACACTGACTTCTGCAGGTTCATAAACTTTGTTGACTACTCCTTGAATTTATATCACTGCGTACACCTCTTCATTAGAATTTCTTCTTGTATCCATCAGAATTCCTTTTAGCCATAATCTAAATATCTGACCACATAATTTAGAGGAAAGATTTAGAAGATATATTTTCTTATGATTTCAGACTCAGTTCATATGAGGCTAGGGACCACCAATCATAGGCAATGGCAGTAAGAGGTGAGGGAGAGTACATGGGCAGTACTCCTCACATCAGGAAGGCCAGAAACAGAAAACAAACAGGGAGAGGAGGAAATCCTGGTATAATCCCCAAGACCACACTCCCAAAGACCCACTTCCAACTACACCCTACCAGCCTGCCAGGTACCACCTAGGTAAATCCATTACAATAGCTTTATCCACTTTTGGGATTACACCCCTCAGGACTCAATTACATCAGTGTGAAACATTAAGTGAGTTCCTTAAGGAACATTTTACATCTAACTATAACACTTATTCAATCTTTTTAAATTTAATTTTTTGTCTCTAAGCACTTTTATTAAATAATACTTGTGTTTTGTCATGAATACAAGAATATCATGGATCCATTTTATCTGTGAAGTTAAGTCTTTAGTCCTTTTTTGTAAAGGAAACTCACTTTTGCTATCATAGACACCATAGTAAAGACAAACACTTAGAGTTAAGAAATACCTAAATCTTGCCGGGCATGGTGGCGCATGCTTGTAATCCCAGCATTCGGGAGGCTGAGACCTGAGGATCCGGGTTCGCGGCCAGTCTCAGCTACCTAGTGAGGCACTCTGCAACTTAGTGAGACTCGGTTTCAAAATAAAGAATAAAAAAATAGGGCTTGGGGTGTAGCTCGGAGGTAGAATGCCCCTGAGTTCAATCCCCAGTACCGCACAAAAAAAAAAAAAAAAGAAATACCTAAATCTTAATCCAGTAACACAATTTTTTAAACCACTAAGCATGTTGTATAAGTTGACTTTGCTTGCCCATAAAATATAAATATCTTATGAAATAACCAGAATGGCTAAATAGAGTAAATTATCTATCACCCCACTTGTTACAAGAAAGATGCTCAGTAATTATGAGTTCTTCTCACACTTCCTTCTAATCACACAGGTTTATATTGTGCTGTCTTGTATGATGAATGTGACATTTTAAAAATAGAGAACAAGATGAGTAATGCATTTTAAAAACTGTTCCAGTATCCTTTTTATGTCAAATCATAGCCATTTTCCTCTGTTTCTTCTTGTATTTAACATTTTAGAAATATATCTTCTTATCCATCTATTTTGATTATTGGCAAATCTTTAAAGGAGGAGGCCTTATGTCAGTCCCTGTTGGCACTGCCATTTCTTTGTACACTATTTAATAGCAGACATGATTTCTAATTTTGAATAATTTGCTATTTGGCTTTGGATACAGTTTTATTACTTTGTAATTTTTGATAACCTTTGGTCTTACTTGGGCTAATTTACTAAAGAAGATTTTTTACTCCCATTATTTTAGATCTATAGTATGATAAGAAAATGAGGAATATCATATAGTTAGAATAACAGGAATAGTCTAGACTTTGGGAAAGTCCATCCATAATCATCAATTAGGTAAAATCAGATGTTAAATAAGCTTTACATATATATTTATATTACATCATAAATGATGTATAATGAGTACAAACTTAAATATTAATTTGTAAAATCCTTCTCAATTTTCAAATCTCAGAATAAGCCAATCTCACACATACTCTTTCTAAAGTTACAGTTGGCACTTTTAAATAACTTCTCCCTACCCTACTTCTTTTTGTCATATTATTTTTCATTTTTCTTCCTTAATTATTTTTATTTGCATTCATTTCTAATTTTTCAGACATTATATCTGGTAATTTGAGTTAAAAATGTAAATAATAGGTTTTGATATATCTCCTGTCTGTCATTCTTTAACTCCCACTCATTCAGAAATGTAATTACGGTTTCATAATATTTTAAAGTTGAAAGTACATAGCATATATATGTATGTACATAGCATATATATTTGGTATATAGAGATATTTGGTATATAAATATTTGGCACTGGGGAAAAAAATCAAATCTCAGTACTGGGAAATGAAGCCAGATATATTCTACCTTGAAGCTATACCCCAACCCCTCCTTTTTTTAAAATAGGATCTTGCTAAGCTGCTGAGAATGCCCCTGAGTCCTAAACTCTCAAATATTGGGATTACTGTGTGCACCACTGCGCCTGACTCTAGGACATGATATTTTATCTAATTCAACTTTCTTAATATTACAGATGAAAAATCTGAGGTCAAAAGGATTACATTTGTGGGAGACCATAATATATCACCCCAAAATATAAAGTATTGTAAAGAATATTTTTCTAAGAAACCTATAAAAACTCTTTGAATGTGTTTTAAAGGTTTTATATATTTTAATTCGCATTATGTGTACTTTGGAATGTTAAATGGTAGCTAACTTTTATATATTTTAATATATATATAGGCAGTAGAGCTGTGTTAATCTAAAGGCATGGTAGTTTTGTTTTTGAGCCCTTTAAAGACCAAATTATCTAAGGAGAAATAGTGTACACACACACACACACACACACACACACACACACACACTGAATAATTGGTGCCACATTTAAAAACACATCGTTTGCACTTTTTTTTTTTTTTTTTGCAGTACTGGGGATTGAACTCAGGGACATTCTACCTCCGAGCTATACCCCCTGCCCTATTTTTTATTCTTTATTTTGAAACAGGGTCTCACTAAGTTGCGGAGTATCTCACTAGGTAGCTGAGGCTGTCCTCAAACCCAAATCCTCTGGTCTCAGCCTCCCAAATGCTGGGATTACAAGCATGCGCCACCACACCTGGCTTTTGCCACTGTTATTATTTTCCCTTTAATACTTGTATGTAGCAAATATACTGCATGCAAATTAAAAATTGTCTCAGAACATCAGACTGATAGTGCCATTTAATTTTCTCTGATCATTATATTTGTATATGACAAGCTACAGTAACTGACAGTAATATACAAAATTCTCCTGTATCACAGCTTCTACATCAACGCTTTACTCAAGATTCTAAAAGCATAATTTCTGTGTAAAACTATATTTCTCATACTTTATCTATTTACTTTCCCTATTAAATAAGAATACATTATTTTTTTTCATATAAGTTAACTCAGTGAAGCTAATTATTTACTACTCTCATTGAAAGAGAAGAGGATACAAACTGGGCTTGGTGGCACATTCCTGTAATCCCAGTATTTGGGAGACTGAAATGGAAGAATTAATAATCACAAGTTCAAAGCCAGTTTCTGCAACTTAGAGAGGCCTTGTTTCAAAATAAAAAACAAGATAGGGCTGTAGCTTGGAGATAGAATGCCTTGGGTAATCCCCACTATTAAGAGGAGAGAGGAGAAAGGAGACAGAGAGAGAGAGAGAGAGAGAGAGAGAGAGAGAGAGAGAGAGAGAGAAATGTAACTCCAAAATAGAAGCAGAGAAACTTTATTACAAAGAGTTTATAAGCACTTAAGTGGTTTAAAGCAGATTCTATTTGTAAGAAGTTCTCATATTAAACATTTTGTGCTATAATCATGCAGTGAACTGTTCATGATTTGCAAATGGAAGTACTTTCATAAACTGCCTCAGATAAAAACATGATAAAATGGATACCAAACAAGCCTGGATCAAGAAAGTTCTGTGTGGCTCCTGATGAAATAATAGAGATTTTTTACATACTTTATTGCATTAGATTATATGTGTAATTCTCTTGCATGCATGCTGTATTTAAGATTTTCTGCAACTATTACTTTGAAAATACAATACACAAATACTTTGTTTCAAAATACTAAGAATATCTGAGAATTTTGACCTACACTTTTACTTTAGTAAGAAATTACTATGTAGGAGAAACCTCAGTGGAGCCAGGGAGGTGGTCTAAGGGAAGGGGAGGAGAAAGAATGAGGTTCATTCGTAGAATTACTACATCAACTATGTGTACATATGTGAAAATACTAATGTCATTCCCAGTATTCTGTATTAGGAAGAGGAGAAAGGGGGGGTACCAAGTTCTGTGTGCATGTATGTCATTGTCAAGATGATTTACATTATGATGCAAGACTATAATGCATCAATAAAAGCATATTAAAATAAGTAAATAAAATAAAATAACAACAAAGAAATTACTGTGGAATGTATATAAATGATTAGAATTACTTTCTTCAGTATGTTGATGCTGATTGGAATATGCAAATGGATGCATCTCATATAGAAGGAGTTTCTTTTTTTTAATTTTTTATTGTAATCATACATCTTTGTTAGGTACAAGCTGGCAAAGGCATACATGCATACATTTCTCATTTAACCCTTACCCATGACTTTTTATTTAAATTTTTATTATTCAGAAAAGATTTTTTATACATTTCTTGAGTACAACAGAGTTATGTATACATTTATGACATATCAATCATTGTCATAGCACAATTAGCACCACTTCTTTGTTTTCCACATATAGCCCACATTCTTAACATAGCTTGGTCAAGCAAACTTTCTAGAGTCATAAAACCATAAACCTTTAGAGTCACATATTTACTTTCTAAGAAGTAGGAGAGTCTTTCATCTATGCATCCTAAGAGCAATCACAAGATTTTGAGACGCCAAAGTAGCCATAGCAGAATAATCAGTATAATTACTCATATATGCGGATAACAACTGCCAGGAGGAAAAGGGCCCAGCTGGGCTCACACAACTCCCCCATTTTTATTTTAAAATGTATGAAGGACTGTGCCTGTCTTAGGTCATTTTCTACCAGGTGCATAATCTTACCCATCATGTGGTCTCGATGAGTCATTTAATGAGCCCTGTCTTGGGTTGATATTGCCCTGAGAAAATTGAACCCGTCATTGACTACCAGGCCCTGTGCAAGTCAGTGTTTGCAGTTTTATTCCATGTAAATCTGCTCATATACTAACAAAGGCATTGATCACAAGGCGTATAATGAGTGGTAGAATGCATATGCCTAGAATGACTATTGCTGTTGCTTTAATAACTCCTCCCAGCAAGGAGGTAAACGAGGGCCAAGTAGTGACCAAGGCTTGAAGTCGATCTACAAATGTCTTAGCTGTTTCTGCCACATTAATAGAAATGGGCTCTGCATTATGTAGATCAAAAATCTCCTGGTGTAACTTTTAACAAATCCTTTTTTTGATTGGTGCATTGTAATCACATATCTTTGTTAGGTACAAGCTAGTATAGGTAAAGGCATACATGCACTCATTTCTCATTCAACCCTTCTTCAATTCCCTCCTCCTTCTCAAGGTCAATTTAGTGATTGACTTTGATGTGTTCATGAAAGTACATCATGCTCATTATGGTGCCCCCCGTACCCCCATCACCTTCCATTAAGTCAAATTCTTTGTTCACCTAAGGATTCTCCTTCTTCATCTGGAGTGGAACTGGAAAACATTATGTTAAGTGAGATTAGTCAGTCACAAAAAGTTCAGAATTGAATGCTCTCCCTAATATGTGAAAGCTAGGGAAAAATGGGACATAAGAAGGAGTTTCAATATAACTTGGTGTGTCTAAGAATTTATTTGATTTGTATTGCAACATATCTTGCAAACTTGTTTTATTCCATTTTACATTTTAAATGTTAAAAAGTAGCTAGGCACAGTGGTACACTCCTGTAATTTCAGTACTTAGGAGGCTGAAACAGGAGGATCACAGATTCAAGGTTAGCTTCATCAACTTAGCAGAATCTTCAACAACTTAGGAAGACCCTGTTTCAAGAAAAACAAAAAACAAACCATAATACAGAGCTGGGGGTCTACCTCAGAAGTAGCATGACCCTGGGTTCAATCCTCAGTACTACAGAAATAAGTAAACATAAAATAAAATTTTAAAAGTATAGATTTGTCAGATATTTCAAAAATTTCAATGTTTTGTGGAATATCTGAACCAAAAGTGGTCTCCAAGTTTTATGTCTGTTATGATCCATATTCATACCAAAATGATTGGTATAATATGATTTGTACATTTTGCTGTTTTTTTTATAATTTTCACATTCAGTAGAACCTACTAATTTATTTCGTTTTATATATTTGTGTAAATTCTGTTGGTAGCATGTACTTATACCAATTAAATACACACATAATCTAAAGCACACTATCTAAAGAAGCGGCAGTAAAAGTATACATGCACACATCTCTCATTTAACCCTTCCCCAATTCCCACCCCACTCCCTCTCCCTCCCTCCTTTGCAAGTTCAGGTTAGTGATTGACTTTGATATGTTTGTGAAAGTACATCATATGCATTAGGGTGCCCCCCCCCCCAGGTCATCACCTTCAGTTAAGTCACCTTCTTTACTCATCTAAGGTTTCTCCTTCTCCATCTAGAGTCCTTATGATCCACATTCTCCCTAGCTTCTGCATATTAGGGACAGCATACCATTTTTAACTTTTTGTGACTGACTGATATCACTTAGAATATTTTCCATTTCCATCCATTTCCCTGTAAATGATATGATTTTGTTCTTCTTTGTGGCTGAGTAAAATTCCATTATGTACATATCCCATAGTTTTGTAATCCATTCATCTATCAATGGATATCTTGGCTGTTTCCATAGTTTGGCAATAGTGAATTGTGTAGCTATAAACATAGATACACATGCATTAGTCTGATAGTTTTATTTCCATTCTTTGGGTGGATACACAGAAGTGGTATTGCTGGATCATATGGTAGGTTCATTTCCATTCTTCTGAGGATACTCCATACTGTTCTCCAAAGCAGTTGCACTAACCTGCAATCCCACCAGCAATGTATTAGGGTTCCCACTTCTCTACACCCTCTCCAGCATTTGTTGTTCTTTGTGTTTTTGATGATTGCCATTCTGATTGGGGTTAGGTGAAATCTCAGAGTAGTTTTGATTTTCATCTCTCTGATTGCTAATGGTGTTGAACATTTCCTCATACATTTATTGGCCATTTGTATTTCTTCTTTTGTGAAGTGTCTATTTAGATCATTGGCCAATTTTTTTAATTGGGTTGTTTTCTTACCTGTCAGGTTTTTTTGAGTTCTCTGTGTATTCTAGATATTAGTCCTCTATCAGAGAAGTAGCTGGCAAAAATTTTCTCCCATTCTGTGAGCTCTGTGTTGAGGTTCTTGATAGTTTCCTTTGCTTCACAAAAGCTCTTCAGTTTAATTCAATCACATGTATTGATCTTCCTTTGAGTTTGCTTGTGCCTTTTGGTCTTATTGAGAAAGTTTTTACCTGTGCCGATGTGTTGAGTGTTGGCTGTATGCCCTCTTCAAGTACCTGAAAGATCTCTGGACTGACTTCCAGTTCTTTGATCCATCTTGACTGACTCTTGTGCAGAGTGAGAAAGGTGGGTTTATTTTCATTCTTCTGCATATGTTTAACCAGTTTTGCCAATTCCATTTGTTGAAGAGGCTATTTTTTCTTAAATTCAATTTTTTTTTTTTTTTTTTTTTTTTTTTTTTGCGGTACTGAGGATTGAACTCAGGGGCATTCTACCTCCGAGCTATACCTCCAGCCCTATTTTTTATTCTTTATTTTTTGAAACCGAGTCTCACTAAGTTGCGGAGTGCCTCACTAGGTAGCTGAGGCTGGCCGCGATCCTCCGGTCTCAGCCTCCCGAATGCTGGGATTACAAGCGTGCGCCACCACGCCTGGCTCTTAAATTCAATTTTGACATGTTCTGCATAGTTTAATAAAAACACACATTGATTTGTTCTTAGGGTTTATATATAGTGAAATACTCCATCATTATGCATTTTAATAAACATGCTTTTTATTATCATCTAGCTATCAAATGATTATTTCTTTGCTAATTAAGTTTAGTTTCAACAACCTGTCAAGATAGTGTTCAAATTTTTGTAATTTCTTTCTCTAAAAAGGACAAAATCTATCTAGAATATACTATGCATAGAGTAACCCTATTTTATCAAAGTATCAGTGTTCATAAAGGCAAGTGGATTAGGTAAACTAATATCTAAAGAGAATTATTTCCAAATGTAATTAGTTGAATATCTACCTTTAGGACTACAGACGGAAAAAAGCAATTGGGTGATAATGAGGGCAAGAAATTAAGCTGAAATTCTGGATAAACTGATTTGGGTTTGTGTGAGAAAATTCTGCAGTGCTGTAATACTGTTATGGACCCGAGTTCAGGAGATAGGACTCTCTTAGCATCAAGGACAGATTTAATGACAGCAAAATAGAATAACATTAAAAGACTTTCCATGAATTTTACAGTAAGTGAAGATGAGTTTTTAATAGAAATTTTTTTAAAATCTGAAATCAGATTACCAATAGAAATTTTTCTTAATCTGAAATCAGATTACCAAAATATTGTTCAAACTTACAGATCTTTCTGAATAACATGTAGTGTTAGGGAGTATGTGGACCCCAATTCTGACTCCATTGTGCAATCAGATTAATTACATCTTACTTAATTAACAAATAATGAGTTTCTCAAATGTCTTGCTTCCCATGCTTTCTATTACATTGACAAATAAATTGTATTGTTTTAAGATCAGTACTTCGAGCAGGAATCCTGAGGATTATAAGGACATGTTTGATTGCTTGTCTACAATACTGATTTCTCTACTGATTATTTTTGGTCTTTCTATCACCATCCCTTCTTATCCCTCATCTCTGTCTGAGCTGTATTTCTCTCTGGTGTCTTGTATGCAACATTAATTCCTGGCATAGTGATTTATGTACATATCATATATTAACAAATACAGCAGAGAATCTCAGACATTTTTAAGTCTATTTAATAACTTACAGAAAGATATTTTTGTGTACTGATTTCAAACTCAACATTTAAGAACAGCAAGTGTAAGCAATGATATTTCAAGGTCATTAATGTGAAAATGATTACTGTAAAGTGTAATGCATTATTGTATTTCTACTTTTTACTAAAAAATTATCAAGATAATTTAGGTCTGCCTTTTCCTTCAAATTCTATAACAAATATCTTACATGAACTTTATTTGTAACTCTTCTACATTTTTATACTATCTAAATAATTGAGAATAAATCAATAATAAATTTAGCCTAAAGAGGGAAATTATGTATTTTAATAGATTATTTGTTCAGAATGGGAATTAAATTGGAGAAAGAATGATGTAAAGAATTTTTTATGTTTTCCTTTGCAAATTAATTACAACCTTAGTATAGAAAATAAGGCAATTAACACACTACTGTTTTTAACTCAGTTTGTTCTCTTATCTGAATTACATATTGCTGTGTTAAATATTAAATAGTCTTGTATACAAAAATATATTCCTGAAGGAAGACCAGCATCCATGTATACCTAACTTACTACATAACACAGAGAAGAATCAGTTTAGCATCAAACATGAGATAAAATAATTATACATTTATTGTGTTATAAAGGAGAGTGTGTTTGCAATGCCAAGAAGAATTCTTACAATATAAGAAAATTTTATTTTAAATTTTAAAATTTAATTTCAAATTTAAATAATGTTACCCTTCACTTCTCCCAAACTTCCATTCTAATCTCCATCAAATACCTCACAATACAGACTAAGAACATTCTTTTTACCTCTGTTATCAAGTACCTGTGACTTAGCTCCTCATCAGACAGGATCATTCTGTTTTATTCAATTTTCCTCTTCCTCTTCCATCCCAGATTGAGAACAAAAGCTGCTACAACCACCTGCTCAAAAAGCAAAGGTCATAGAAGGTGTTGAATTGAACAAGCCCACTGTCCCTATCAGTGTTAGCAATATTCTGTCTCCCTGAATATTCCCTCTAGATCAGTGAACCAATGGGATTTCTGGTGGTTTTGTTTCCTGTAAAAATGTCAGTGGCATAACCTATTAAAACAACTATCTGGCATAATTGCCATTTCTTTATCTTTGAAATGTCTTATGTCTCCTTATTTCCATCACATCTTCTAAACATTGTTCTTCATACTTATCTTCAGGTGGTGAAATAGTAAAGCTTATTTAAAAAAATTTAACAATAACTTGTTTCAAAAACTAAATTGCAAGCATCACAGCAGGATCAAACCCCTCATAGGATTTGGATTAAATTCTCCCTTTTTTCCATGAATGTCTAACATGCTTGTATACATTGTCCAGAAAAATTAGTTTATTTTAAAAATAAAGTATTTGGTCAGGTGTGGTGGTGCACACCTGTAATGGCAGTACTTGGGAGACTAGCATAGGAGGATCACAGGTTCAAGAACAGTCTCAGAAACTTAGCCAGCATCAGCAAACTAGCAAGACCCTGTTTCAAATAAAAAAATAAAATAGTGTTGGAGGTGTAGCTTGAAAGTAGAATGCCCCTGAATTCAATCTCCAGTACCACAAAAATGTATTTGTGGAAATTGTATTAAGTTTGCTTTAAATCCTCCATGTTATCAAGGATGTTGTTGCTTTGTTTTGGTGGTATACCTCCAGCCCTATTTTTATTCTTTATTTTGAAATAGAGTCTCACTAAAGGACCTCACTAAGTTGCTGAAGCTGGCTGTGAATCTGCATATCTTCCTGTTTCATCCTCCTAAGTACTGGGATTACAGTGTGTGCTACCACCCCTGGTTCAATGTTTAAGCTTTTTCAGTAACTGTGACCACTAAGATGTCTTTGCTTATCAAAGTCACATATACAGTTAAATTTTCCACACTGCTCCCCAAATCATTGTTTATCTCAGAACGATTTGCATCATTATTGTTATCTTTCTTTCTCATTGTGTGTGTTTGTTTTTTTTTGTTTTTTGATGATATACTGAGGATGAAACCCAGGTGTGTTCTACCACTAAGATAAACCTCCAGCCCTTTCATTATGGTGTGCGTGCGAGTCGGGGTGAGGAGGGTACTGGCGATTTAGCTATCAACATTCTACCTTTAAGATACACCTCCCAGATTTTTAATTTTTCTTTAACAGGGTATTTCTAAGTTGTTGAGGGTCTTGCTAAGTTGCTGAGTATGGTCTTGAACCTATGCTCCCCCTGTCTCATCTGCTCAAGCACTGGGATTACAGGCATATACCACCACATCTAGCTACCTCCAGACCTTTATAAAAAATTTTTCAAATTATTTTATTTTAGGGTCTCCAAATTACCAAGACTGGCCTCAAACATGTGATCCTCCTGTCTCAGATACCCAAGTAGTGGGATTTAAGAGTGCACCACCATATCTGCTTTGCCTGTTAATTTTGTAGTTAAAATTTTAGTAAAACCAACATACTTTAAGTTATCTAAGTGAAAGACCAAGGCTTGCTAACAAGCTTCCAGATCAACAAACATAGCATACACATTTATTTCACATTCACATGGGAGACATGAATAAGGAATGGCTAATCTCACTTGGGTTCCAGTTTACTTG
This sequence comes from Graphiurus murinus, assembly GCA_004027655.1. Taxonomy (NCBI): domain Eukaryota; kingdom Metazoa; phylum Chordata; class Mammalia; order Rodentia; family Gliridae; genus Graphiurus; species Graphiurus murinus. The sequence goes on along the minus strand of PVLC010005861.1, from coordinate 22,986 downwards.
GTCCATATCTGCTCCAAATGTCTTTCATTGTTTGAGAATCATGGGCTATCATGAAATCTTCTTCCCCTGATAAAGTTAAAGCTTAAGAAAGCAAACAGAAGTACATTGTCTCTTGAGGCCTCACCCTGGAACAAGCATACATCTATGGTTAGAAAAAGCTACTAAGCCAAACCCATATCATGAGGCAGAAAAATATACCCCAACTATAATGGGAAGGGAGAGGTATTGAATTGTTCTTGGAAAACAATCTGAACTTTAATATGTCCAGATAAATTGCATCCCTTTGGATTATTCTCTGTGTCAATTGTTGAGACAATGGCAATTTTGCTTCAAAACATCAAATTGTAGTCTACAAAATATGTTACACATTTATTTAGGAATCTTAGACAATAAGTAATAACTTTTTTCTCACATTGATTTTAAAAGTAAAGATTTTTTAAAGAAAATTCAGAGTTGATGCTGATTTTAAAACTAGTTATTTGGCACCACAGAGTGTTCACAGTCCCCTGATTCTTTCAATTATTTGTCTTTGTATTTTCAGTGTTGTCTTTATCCTCAGGCTTGTAGCAATACAGACACCATTATTTCAGAATTCACTGAAAGTCGTAGTAACAAAAAAGGAACAAGAAAGAGCACAATTTTTTACATGGTCTCTATTAGAAATTGTAAAACCTTTTCCAGAAAATTCTCTAAGTTTGCCCTGGTATTTTATAATCTGAAATTGGGTAACATATCCATTTCTGAGCCATTTGACTGTAATGGGAATGGACTTATCTTTATATTGATTGCTCCTACCTGTGGAGCTGTCAGATCTGTCAGTAAAGCCAGTTTCCTCAGATGTGCATTATTGTATGTATGTGTGTGTGGGGGGGGGAATGACATATTAGATCTATATCCAAGTTTTGTTAAGGAAGAAGGGTAAGTGAATATTGGATATTGGCCACTCATATGCCTTATACTTACGGAACACCATTGCCTGTTTTTCTTATGGTCTTACCTGAAGACAGGATTGCATTCAAAGAAACATGGTCCACATGGTCACTTCCATTGCCATTATGCACATATGTGAGAATACCAAAGTCAATCTCAATACCCTGTATAGGGAAGAGGAGAATGGGAATGGAGCTGGGGCAAAGCCCACCAAGTGTTCTGTGCGTGTATGTCATCATCACTGTGAACTACTTTATAATGTGAGACTATAATGCAACAATTATAGTATAAAATGCATCAATGAAAGTATAAAAATCTCTTGCCAAATCACCAAAATATGAACATCTTGAAGTTTTCACTTTTGTAAGTGTACATTGTGATTATTACATCAATAGCTGCTTCCATGATTTTTGTTTGTGTGTGTGTGTGTGTGTGTGTGTGTGTGTGTGTGTATGACAGAGCGAGCGAGCGAGAGAGAGAGAGAGAGAGAGAGAGAGAGAGAGAGAGAATGAATCCAGGTGTATTCTAACTCCAAGATACACCCTAGCCCTATTTTTTTATTATTTTTTTGAAACAGGGTCTCCCTAAGTTGCTGAAGGCCTTACAAAGTTGCTGGTGTTGACCTTAAACCTGTGATCACCCTGCCTTAGGCTCCCAAGTACTGGGATTACATATGTGTGCCATCATGCCCAGCTGCCTTCCATGTTTTTAATTGTTATTTTTGTTCTACTCAGTTAGAATTCTTTGTGGAATAACTCACCTATCTGAACTTCACTTTTCTTACCTCCAGAGATGAATGTAGTCACCATTCAGATGTGACCTATATAGATGACAAATAAACTATGAAAGTAAATAGAAAAATAGAGTTCATTCATCAGTACATTATAATCTTAGCCAAATACAAAGGAATATACATGTTCCAATAAATGTTCTGACATTTTCTGAGGCTAATTTATCATTTAATCATACAAACATTATATTTAAAATCATACTTGGATTTCATGGAGTTACACAATTTATTTTCTAAATGTCACCTGTAGAGACCAACTTTGGCAGGTGATTGTTAAATTCCCTCTATATTATACTGGCAGAATGACTGTGGCTAAGAAATAAGACATTTTAAAGAATTTCAAACTGAGCTGGGCACAGGGGCACATGCCTATAATTCCAATACTTAGGAAGCTGGAACTGGAGGATTATAGGTTCAAGGCCAGCCTCAGTAGTTTAGTAAGATCCTGTTTCAAAATAAAAAATAAAATGGTCTGGGAATGTAGCTAACAGGTAGAAAATTCCTAGTTTCCATTCTCTAACAAAGAAAATAAGGAGAGTAAATTTCAAACTTTTTTAATAAAGTATTTTTAAATAAACAATACCTTGACATATTTATGGGCAGCAATGTGCAACTTCAATACATGCATATATTATGCAATGATTGAATAAAATAATTAGCTTGTCACCTTAAACATTCATCATTTCTTTGTAATGATACAATTTTAAATTCCTTCTAGATATTTTAAAATATATACTATTGTTAATTATGATCACTCTATTTTATGATTGCAAAAAGAGTATGCTTACTAAAAATATTAAAAATACAAAATTTTGATTCGAATGTTTGACTCAACATTTTTTATGTCATCTTTCTCACTGATTAAAGGATCTGATTCTGATTTTCTGATTTTCTTTTAATAGGTCTGCATATTCTGATATAAGTATTTGCCAATTCTTTTCTTTGAATATTTTTATTTTATATTAACACCTTATAACTTAGTCATTCTTAATATTCTCTTTTTTAAAATACATGTATATTTCAATAGTTTATCATATAGATAAATTTTTACATTCTGTTAGCTTGACATTAATTTATACCTTAATTGGACTTTATATTTGTTTGCAAAAATGTTTAAATTAGAGTATGAGTTCGTAAAACTTTTAAATGTCTCAGTGGCTCACTTTTTAGTTAAAATAATTTTTAAAATGGAAAAATGTAAAAAATATCTCTGCCTTTTCATTCTATGTATTTTTCTGATTTTTTTTATCCAAACTAATGCTTATGATTGTAATTTATATAATCATAAGCATAAAAAGATTAGTAAAATAGTGGAAAAGGACAAGGGAAGGGAGGGGAGGGGAAAGGGGGAACTGATAAAGGAAACAGTTCAAATAATGCTATGTCTGTATGTGAAGGTATCACTACCAATTTTACTCACATGTACTGGGAAGAGGAAATACTGGGGAATAGGTTCTAGAGGGAAACATCAAGTGCTGTGTGCATGTATGTTTGTATTACCTCAGATCTATGATGTATAATTGCAATGTATTGATAAAGGTACTAAAAATTGCAAATTATTCCCTCTCATATTAGCATCATTAGCTAATAATTATTTAATCATTTCCATGTTTAATGTTCAAATACTGGATACTTTATGAGCTTTATGTACATTATCTCATTTATTCTATGAAACAACTCCTTCAGAAATATACAATATACAATAAGTATTATTTCACAATTGAAGATACTAAGGGCCAAAGTGATTAAAGAACCTTCCCAAACTGGGCACGGTGGTACATGCCTGTAATCTCAGTACTTAGGAGGCTGAGACAGGAGAAGAGCAATTTTGAGTCCAGCTTCAGCAACTTAGCAAGACACTCAGTAACTTTGGGAAAACCTATATCAAAATGAAAAATAAAAGGACTGGTGGAGAAGCTCTAAGGGTAGAATGTTCCTGGGCTCAATTCCTAGTACACACTCAAAATAAAATAAAATAAAAATACAAAAAAAAACCCCAAATCTGCCCAAGGGTGTACACTGGAAAGTGAGTTAAGGGTTGAACTTAGTTTTTTTAACCTGCTTTTATTGGTGCATTATAGTCTCACATCATAATGAATATCATGTTGACATCAACATACATGCACACAGCACTTGGTGCTCCCCCCAAAAAGAAACAAATTACAAAAATAAGTAAAAATAATTAAAAAAAAAGCCATAACTAAAGACTTTTGTTACAAAAAAGGGAAAAAAGAATTGAACTTAACTCTATATCTATATTCATAATAATTAAACTCTTCCATAGCCTAAAATGTTTGTCTCTGTTTACATTTCTTCCTACAGGCACACCATATTGAGTATGCCAAAGTTTATTGATCATCTTTACCCTTGATTAATTTTTCCTCATTTTTTTTGTATCAAGTGGAGGTACTGCAATATCTCAAGTTACATAAGGTAAATATGTGCACGGCATTCTTGCCAATTGCTGTACTTCCCTGCATTACATCTAATCAATTATAAATCCTATCAATATTAAAATAGGATTTTTTTCTCTCACAGTAGTCCTCTTTTATGCTACATACTATTATTGCTGCTATTGGCTTAGACATTCAATTTTTCTTTATATCATGATCAGAATGGTATTTCTAGAACTGTAACACAATGACATTCCACTGAATTTTCTCCTTTTCTTCCTAATGTTTTAAAATTTGTTGAATTTATTTTACCATTGCTTTAGCCTGATAACTAGAATCAGAATTGTGATTATGAGTAAATTCAAAGTATTTTTACTCAAGTAAAAGTGAGATCTTACTAAAACAAAACAACAAAAACTCAATTCTTATTTCACCAACTCTTGTATGTTAAATGTGATTCTTTTTGCATGAGTATTTCTGGGAAGATAATTAGTAGAAACTTCATCAAATTTTGAAGACCTCATGTATAAAAGGCTAAATTTTACTGATGAAATATAAAGAGAAACTAGTAAGAAAATGATATTGTTTTGGGAACACAACTATAGATTTTCAAAAATTGTTTCAATGCACCAAAGAAACTTCCTGATTAGTAAAGTAACAAAACTTTTTAATTAATAATAATGATAGACAGTTTTTGTTTAAATCTATGGATATCATTGTTCTTTCTTATTGAGAAAATTTGTACATATAATTTAGATTATATTAGATCCAGCAGTTTCTCAGTCACTTAACACTATACCAACTAGGATGATTTTACATAACTGTAGGAATAATAAAATTTAGGAATTGAGATGGTCACACATGCTTGGAACCCGAATAACTGGTAGGGTAAGATGGGAGGATCTGGGTTTGTGGCCTTAGTGAGGCCTTCTGCAACTTAGTGAGACTGTTTCAAAATAAAGAATAAAAATTAGAGATGGGGATGTAGCTCGGAGGTAGAATGCACCTGGGTTCCATCCCCAGTACCACACAAACAAAAAAAGAAACAACATCAAAAAAGTAAAAACATATACTTATATACTACAAATATCATTAGAATATATGAGAAAGAAAAAAATTATTAAAGGCAATATACAATAGGGCCACAGCCAACATCATATTAAATGGAGAAAACCTGCAAGAGTTCCCACTAAAAACAGGAACAAGACAAGGATGTCCATTATCACCTCTTCTGTTCAATATAGGACTTGAGACTCTAGCCAGAGCAATAAGGCAAGAGAAGGAAATCAAAGGGGTAAAAAGAGGGAAAGAAGAACTAAAACTATCCCTTTTAGCAGATGACATGATACTATACTTAGAAGACCCAATAAACTCAACCAAAAAACTATAGAACTGATCAATAAATTCAGCAAAGTGTCTGGATACAAAATCAGTCTTAAAAAATCAGAAGCTTTTCTGTATGCCAACAATAAATCCACTGAAAAAGAAATTCAGAAAGCAATTCCACTCCCAATAGCACCCTGAAAAATAAAATACTTAGGGATAAACCTAACCAAAGATGTAAAAGACCTCTATAAGGAAAACTATAAAAAGTTAAAAAAAGAAATTGATGAAGAACTTAGAAGATGGAAAGTTATTCCATGCTCTTGGATAGGCAGAATAAATATCATCAAAATGGCCATCCTCCCAAAACTTATCTACAAATTCAATGCAATATCCATGAAGTTACCAAGGTCACGCCTCATAGAAATAGAAAAATCAGTCCTTAAATTCATCTGGAAAAACAAAAAGCCTGGGATAGCCAAAGTAGTTCTTAGCAACAAGAACCATGAAGGAGGTATCATAATACCTGACTTCAAACTCTACTACAAAGCCACAGTAATAAAAACAACATAGTATTGGCATAAAAACAGGCACATAGACCCATGGAACACAATAGAAGACTCATAAACAGACCCATGTGCTTTCAGTCAATTGATATTTTGACAAAGGAGCCAAAAATATACACTGGAAAAAAGGTAGCCTCTTTAACAAATAGTGTTGGCAAAACTGGTTAACCATATGCAGGAAAATGGAAATAAACCCCACTTTCTCACCCTGAACAAGAGTCAACTCAAGGTGGATCAAAACCTGGAAGTTAGGCTAGAGACCTTGCAGCTACTTGAAGAAGGCATAGCACCAACACTTCAACACATAGGCACAAATAAAAACTTTCACAACAAGACCCCCAAAGCACAACCAACTCAAATGAAGATCAATACAGGGGATTGCATTAAACTGAGGAGCTTCTGTGCAGCAAAGGAAACTACCAAGAACCTCGACAGCCCACAGAGTGAGTGAAAAGTTTGCCAGCTACTCTTCTGATAGAAGACTAATATCTAGGATATACAGAGAACTAAAGAAACTCACAGCTAGGAAAACAAATACTCCAATAAAAAAATGGGCAAAGTATCTAAATAGACACTTCACAAAAGAAGAAATACAAATGGTCAATAAATGTATGAGAAAGTCTTCTACATAATTAGCAATCAGAGAGATGCAAATCAAAACTACCTTGAGATTTCACCTAACTCCAATCAGAATGGCAATCATAAAAAACATGAACAACAACAAATGCTGGTGAGGATATGGAGAAGTGGGAACTCTAATACATTGTTGGTGGGATTGCAGATTAGTGCAACCACTTTGGAAAACAGTAGGAAGAATCCTCAGACAAATGGGAATGAACCTACCATATAATCCAGCAATACCATTTCTTGATACCTAACCAAAAGAATGGAAACCAAACTATCAGACTGATGCATGCGTATCTGTTTATAGGATATGTACAGAATGGAATTTTACTCAGCCATAAAGAAGAACAAAATCATGTTAATTGCCAGGAAATTAATGCAACTGGAAAACATAATGTTAAGTGAGATTAGCCAGTCACAAAAAGTAAAAAAGCATATATTTTCCCTAATATGTAGATGCTAGGGAGAAGATGGGGCATAAGAGGGTCTCCAGATGAAATAGGAGAAACTCTAATAAGCAAAGAAGTTGACGTAACTGAAGGGGTTGGATGGGGGTGGGGGGAGGACACCTGAATGCACATGATGTACTTTATTATATGCTCTAGTATTTCTCATGTATCTGAATAACTTCATGGTTTAGCATAATATAATTAGTGAACTTTTTTAGGGGCTTTTTAAAAAATTTAACTCAAGTATAAATTTTAATCCTGTAGCTATATTATCTGTAAGCTTATATGATACATTCTAAAGAAGTAAGATAGAATCTAGATATACTATAATCTTTAGAAAATAATAGACAACTAATGTTAGCATGAATTTGAAATATGAATTGGTACATATATTTTTATTGTAAATTATTTTATTCATAATTATTTTATATTTTTATTGCCCTTTGTGTTTTCTCTTTTATTCTATGGAAACTCTTTGGAAAAGTCCATTTTCTTTTTTTAATGTGATTTTATTGGTGCATTATCATCTCACATCATAATGTAAATCATGTTGACATTGACATACATGCTCACAGCACTTGGTGTCCTTCCCCACCTCCCCATGTCCCCATCTTCCCCCTTCCTATACAGAGGACTGAGACTGATATTGGGCTTTTCACATATGTAAACAGTGTTGACGATAATATTTCCATCAATGAACCTGAGTATTCCCCCTCCCCTTCCCTTAGTCCACTTCTCTGACTCCACTGAGGTTTCTCCTCCATTGGGAGTCCCTCTGGTATACTAGTTACTCCGTAGCTTGAGCATATTAAAGAAAGCATAATGTCCCTTCCCTTTCTGTGACTGGCTAATTGCCCTTAACATGATGTTCTCCAGCTCCTTCCATTTTCTTGCAAATGACATTATTTTATTTTTCTTCATTGCTGAGTAGAGCTCTATTGTGTGTATTTCCCATAGTTTTGTGATCCATTCATTTGTTGATGCAACCTGGGTTGATTCCATAATTTGGCTGTTGTGAATTGTGCTGCTATGAACATGGGTGTGCATATATTACTCTAGTTCTCTGGTTTCAAATTTTTGGAAAGATACTCAGGAGTGATATAGCTGGATCATATGGTGGATCCATTCTCAGTTTTGTATCCACATATGGAAGAGTTTTTCACAGGAATAAGTGTAGCTTCTAGATTCTTGTAACTTGCTTTTCCCACAGATACTTATTAATTGGAAGGGTTTTAGTAGTATACCAGTTAAAAACAGATTTGAATGTATGAAAACTATATAATATTTAATTATGTATGAAATTTTTATAGATAGCAATAGTACATCAACTATGTCAACAATTAAATAAACAAATATTTCTCACTTTGTGACATTAACACCTGTTTTCTGCTTAGAAAATTCTTAATTAACATAAGAAATAGAAATTTACATAAACACTTTTACTACCTAAGTCACAACTCTCAGCTCACTAAACTTGCCAGTATTCCATTTTGCAGAGAAGAAAAATTGCTCTCACATAAGCTCAAGCAATACTCAACGTCCTAGACAAGAAGATTAAGATAAAATTCATGAACTTTGTTGGAGAAAATAATAAAAATGACCAGTAAACATAATTTCAGGAGCTTAGAATTATATGCATGAATGCTCTCATGATCTACAAGTCCCTTTTTCCCTATTTTCTTCAGCACAGAGTATATATCTTGTCACATTAAGACTTAAAATAGTGTCTACCCATAATCTCAGAATTATATCAACATCAATATCAGTACTCTATATTGGGAAGGGGTAAGCCAGGCATGGTGGTGCATGCTTGTAATCCTAGAATTTAGCAGGCTGAGACAGGACAATAGCAGGTTCGTGACCAACCTCAGCTACTTAGTGAGATCCTCCATAATTTAGTGAGACTGTTTTAAATAAAGAATAAACAACAGGGCTAGAGGTGTGGTTTGAAGGTAGAATGTCCCTAGGTTCAATCCCCAGTACCACAAAAAAAAACTGTATTGGAAAGGGAGGAGATGGGGAGGCCACCAAGTGCTGTGTGCATGTAGATCACTGTCAATATGATTTACATTATGATGTGACACTATAATACACCAATAAAAGCATATTATGAAAAAAGAATTATGACTAAAAATTCAAGTGTTACAAATCATTTTATACTTAACATTTTCTAATCTTTGCATAAACATACTAGTCATCATTCTAACTGAATGAAAATCATTTATGAAAGATTGCCATATTTTTACCTGCAACAATAATGCTTTTTAGTATTGAGATATAATTCAGAATGACAGCAAAAATACCTATTCTGAACACGTTTTTAAAGAGAGAAGTATAATTCAGAACCAGTATTCTCTTGTTCTAAATTTAGAACCCTGTAATTTTCTGCTGTGTTCAAAAATGTTTAACTACAGTTAATAATGTATTATTTACTCTAATATTAGGTCTAAAAAATTACAACCATTTGGAATGTTATCTCTATCTTAAAACATTTTTCAAAGTCTTGCCATTTGGAGTAATTTTTCTGTGACTGTTAACATCAATATAATCTGCAAACTGCTGAAGCATGATTTGTTAATCTCTGTCACCCAGAAACTCTATACTAGAGAAAAAGGGTCAAAGGTTATCATGTGAGATCTGACTGCATGAGGATTACTAGATTTATAACTTTCAGTGGGACAGTTCTAAAGATTTAATCTGATTAAATCTTGATTCTGAATGTCTGGTCAAGCCAGAGTTTCTCTAAGTATAAGAAAAGGAGTGGGAGAAGGCAGTGACCTCTGCTGTTGCCCCTAAGAAATTTACATAATCCCTTTCCAAAGATATATAATGGTCTTCTTTAGAAAAATGCATTGATAAGCAACCCTGAGCACAGAATTAATGCACCTAGGGTATAGTTCATCCATAAATAAGCAGGTAGTTATATTTCCTAGATTGAAAGCAACTGGATATTGGGAGTGAGGGAACTATGAAAGGGGAGGAGGATCCTTGTTGGCCACCTCAGAAACCACTCCCTACTAGGTAGTAAAATGAGCTGGATCAAAAGGAAGATTCAGAGCTCAGATTTCCTGGAATTAAACCTGACTGCACCACTTCCTCACTCTATAAGAATCTTAGACCCTTAACAAACATTTGTTATATGTGCATATATATGTTTAATAAATATTTGGGGTGTGTATATAAAAGATATATATATATATATATATATACATATATACATATATACATAAAATCTTCAAAAATTGCAAAAGCTAGATTCTTTTATTTCAAAAATGACAAGTTCCAGGTATTTTGATATTTGTAATGCACAACTTCTTAATATTTCAAACTTTGTTTTTTCTTTTGTTATACTCACGATTTTATATAGCAAGTTCTATTAATATATTTAATAAGTACACACCCACATTTTACATGGACCTTTAATATTCTTGTCTTTATATTAATGCAAACATAAAACAATAGAGAACCACTACAATACACATAATGTATACTCAAAGTTTCCATTTAGTAATCACTTTGCTGATTGAATGAATATCTTTTGCCTCTTTTTTTCTCTCTTAGGCTCACTCGTGTTTTTGGTTTTGGTCATACTTTTGTTAGCTTTCTAGCTCTAGCTCTGAATTTAATAAAAATAAATTGCATCATTGATGGTATAAAAAGAATATGAAACTTCCATCATACTTATCTGGATGCAAGCCATTTCTTTTCAAAAGCAAATTACATAATCACTTAAGACTTAGTTTCATTTTCTTATCTATGGCAAGAAATAATCATGATATTCACCTTACAAAACTGCAGAAAGGATTGGGGATTCCTGTCCAATCATATAAAAAATTTAAAAATGTGCATAAATTCTTCCTAAATCACCTCATCTAAATTGGATAAAACAAGATGTTTGTACAATTTATAAGAACCTGGGTGAAGATGCTCCACTGAGACCCTGGAGTCAATTGTTTATTCCATCTAAAGCTTAGAGAGTAGGCTAGTATCATTGTTTAAAATCAATCAACCAAATTTTATGTCTTATTTCTTGGATTAAAGCTATCTGCTTTTTTAAGCTCTGCAAGATATGTTACCATTATCTGAGCGGTTTCTGAAATCATTTTTACTTATTTTTCTGATAAAAAGGATTTTTATTAGAAAAAAAAAGTAGATAGCTTATAATTATTTCAATGACATTTTAACTTAGCCTTTTAACTATTATTTTAGCATCCTACTTTGTTTTATGACTTGCTCAACTATTTTGATTATGCATTCTCATATTCCATAATCCTAGAAATGAACTAATTCAATGGTTTTCTCTTGTATTTTCTGGATTGGATGGAGTTTTATACAATTGAAGTTATTAGTATGTTCAGTAATTGACTAAATTTACTAGTTTGCCTACCAAATATTGTATAATTCACAGTATACATGTTTACAGTATTGTTACAAGTAGATCTTTTCCATAGCAAATGTTTTACTGATTTTGTCTCATATTGACCAAAAAGCATTCATCACTAAAAATAACTTAGAAATAAGTTTTTCACAATAGGATATATATAAAATCAATTTAACCTATGGAATATAATAGGACTTTTTAAATTTAAATTTAAAATTTTCAACATAGTTGAATGTCATATTTGTAAGAATTGATTAACATTTTCTATTTTCCTCCTTACTGGTTTTGTAAGGAATCATGAGGGCAAATTGTAGGAAATTTTCTTAAATATTGTTTTTATTTCTTGCTTTCAGAGAAAGATTATATTAATATGCCAAAGGAAAAGTGCACATTATAGATTAATAACTGTGTTTACGAGACATGTAATACTGCAGAATGCATCCAAGGAATTAAATAACATACATTTTAATTTTTTATTGTAATAATTCATGCATTGTAAGCAGACATCTTTGTTAGGTACAAATTGATATTGACATATGTGCACACAGTTCTCATTTGACCCTTTCCCCCAATTCCCACCCCACTCCCTCACCCTCCTTCCCTCTCAAGCTCAGTTCAGTGAGTGACCTTGATATAATTGTGTAAGTACATCATGTGCCTTAGGATGCCCCCCCATCAATCCCCTTTGGTTAAATCAACTTCTTTGCTTATCAAGGGTCTCTCCTTTTTCATCTGGAGACCCTCTTATGCCCCAACTTCTCCCTAGCATATGCATATTAGAGAAAATATATGCTTCTTTATTCTTTGTGACTGCCTAATCTCACTTAACATAATGTTTTCCAGTTGCATTAATTTCCTGGCAAATAACATGATTTTGTTCTTCCTTATGGCTGAGTAAAATTTCATTGTGTACATATCCCATAGTTTTGTAATCCATTCATTTGTCAATGGACATCTTGGCTGCTTCCATAGTTTGGCTATTGTGAATTGTGCAGCTATAAACAGATACACATGCATCAGTGCGATAGTTTGATTTCCATTCTTTTAGGTATATATCCAGTAGTGGTATTGCTGGGTCATATGGTAGGTTCATTCCCATTCGTCTGAGGGTCCTCCATACTGTTTTTCAAAGTGGTTGCACGAGTTTGCAATCCCACCAACAATGTATTAGAGTTCCCACTTCTCCACATCCTCGGCAGCAGGTGTTGTTCATGTTTTTTATGATTGCCATTCTGATTGGAGTTAGGTGAAATCTCAAGGTAGTTTTGATTTGCATCTCTGATTACCAATGATGTGGAACATTTCCTGATACATTTATTGGCCATTTGTATTTCTTCTTTTGTGAAGTGTCTATTTAGATACTTTGCCCATTTTTTGATTGGCATATTTGCTTTCTTAGCTGTGATTTTCTTGAGTTCTTTGTATATCCTAGATATTAGACCTCTATCAGAAGAGTGGCAAAAATCTTCTCCAACTCTGTAGGCTCTCTGTTGAGGTTCTTGATAGTTTCCTTTGCTGCACAGAAGCTCCTCAGTTTAATGCAATCCCCTGTATTGATCTTCCTTTGAGTTGCTTGTGTTTTGGGGGTCTTGTTGAGAAAGGTTTATCTGTGCCTATGTGTTGAAGTGTTGGTGCTATGCCTTCTTCAAGTAGCTGCAAGGTCTCTAGCCTAACTTCCAGGTCTTTGACCCACCTTGAGTTGACTCTTGTTCAGGGTGAGAAAGTGGAGTTTATTTCCATTTTCCTGCATATGGTTAACCAGTTTTGCCAACACCATTTGTTAAAGAGGCTATCTTTTTTCCAGTGTATATTTTGGACTCCTTTGTCAAAAATCAGTTGACTGTAAGCCTGTGGGTCTGTTTCTGAGTCTTCTATTCTGCTCCATTGGTCTGTGAGCCTGCTTTTCTGCCATTACCATGCTGTTTTTATTACTGTGGCTTTTTAGTAGAGTTTGAAGTCAGGTATTGTGATACCTCCTGCATGGTTTTTATTGCTAAGAACTACTTTGGCTATCCTGGGCTTTTTGTTTTTCCAGATGAATTTAAGGACTGATTTTTCTATCTGTGAGGAGTGACCTTGATAATTTCATGGGTATTGCATTGAATTTGTAGATTACTTTTGGGAGGATGGCTATTTTGATGATATATATTCTGCCTATGCAAGAGCATGGTATGTCCTTCCATCTTCTAAGATCTTCATCAATTTCTTTCTTCACCTTTTTATAGTTTTCCTTATACAGGTCTTTTACCTCCTTGGTTAGGTTTATTCCTAAGTATTTTATTTTTCAGGGTGCTATTGGGAGTGGAATTGCTTTCTGGATTTCTTTTTCAGTGGATTTATTGTTGGCATACAGAAAAGCTTCTGATTTTTTAAGACTGATTTTGTATCCAGACACTTTGCTGAATTTATTGATCAGTTCTATAAGTTTTTTGCTTGAGTTTATTGGGTCTTCTAAGTATAGTATCATGTCATCTGCAAAAAGGGATAGTTTTAGTTCTTCTTTCCCTCTTTTTACCCCTTTGATTTCCTTCTCTTGCCTTATTGCTCTGGCTAGAGTCTCAAGTCCTATATTGAACAGAAGAGGTGATAATGGACATCCTGTCTTGTTCCTATTTTTAGTGGGAACTCTTGCAGTTTCACTCCATTTAATATAATATTGACTGTGGGCCTATTCTATATGTGTTGAATTACATGGATTGTTTTTGGTATGTTGAACCAGCCTTGCATCCCTGTGATGAACCCAACTTGGTCATGGTGTATCATTTTCTTGATGTGGTTTTGAATGCGCATTGCTAGTATCCTGTTTAGCAGTTTTGCATCTAAGTTCATCAATTATATAGACCTATAGTTTTCTTTTCTTGAGTTGTCTTTATTTGGTTTTGGTATTAATGTGATGTTGGCTTCATAGGATATGTTTGGGACGGTCCTGTTTCTTTCTATTTCATGGAATAGCTTGAGGAGTACTGGGATTAGCTCATCTATAAATGTTTCATAAAACTCACTTGGAAAACCATCTGGTCCTGGGCTTTTGTTTTTTGGTAAGCTCTTTATTGCTGTTTCTATCTCTTTGATTGTTATTGGTCAGTTTAAGTGTTCTATATATTCTTGACTCAATTTAGGGAGGTTGTATGTGTCTAGGAATTTGTCAATTTCTTCTAGATTTTCCATTTTATTGCAGTATAGTTTTTCAAAGTAGTTTCTGACTATCTTCTGTATTTCCATACTTTCGGTGGTAATATCACCTTTTTCATCTCTTATTTTGGTAATTTGGGTTGATTTCCTCTTTCTTTTGGTTAATTTGGCCAATGGTTTATCTATCTTGTTTATTTTTTCAAGAAACCAGCTTTTGGTTTTGTTGATTTTCTGTATTGCTTTTTTATTCTCTATTTCATTAATTTCTGCTCTGGTTTTCATGATTTCCTGTCTTTGGGGTTAGATTGTTCTTGTTTTTCAAGGGCTTTGAGCTGTGTCTTTAGGTTATTTATTTGGTGATTTTCTGTTCTTCTTATGTGGGCATTCAGTGCTATAAATTTTCCTCTCAGTATTGCCTTTAAGGTGTCCCAGAGGTTGTGATATGTTGTATCTCTGTTTTCATTGGTTTCTAGGAATTTTTTAATTTCTCCCCTTACTTCTTCTATGACCCAGTCTTCATTCAGCAATGTGGTGTTCAGTCTCCATGCGTTTACACAGTTACTTTGGGTCTTCTTGGGGTTTATTTCTAGGTCACTCCATTGTGGTCTGAAAAGATGCAGGGAATTATGTTACATTTTCTGAATTTGCCAGTGCTCTCTTTGTGGCCCAGAATGTGGTCTATTTTGGAGAAAGTACTATGAGCAGCTGAGAAAAATGTGAATCAGCGGCAGTTGGGTGAAAGAGTCTATATGTGTCCAAAGATCTATTTATGGTATTCTTTAGTTCTGAAGTGTCTCTCCTGACCTTTTGTTTAGAAGATGATCTAGAGATGTAAGAGGAGTATTGAAACTCCTAGTATTAGTGTATTGGGATCTATGTGTGTCTTTATATCATACAGAGTTTGTTTTATGAAAGGGGCTGCACCTACGTTTGGGGCATAGATGTTGATAATTGTTATTTGCCCTTGCTGGGTTGTTCCTTTTACTAGTAAAAAATGACCTGCTTTGTCTCTTCTGATAAGCTTATGTTTGAAGTCTAATTTATCTGATATCATGTTTGCTACTCCTGCTTGTCTTCGGGTACCATTGGCATGGATTACCTTACTCCAGCCCTTCACCTTTAGTTTGTGGGAATCTTTGCTTGTAAGGTGTGTTTCTTGTAGGCAGCATATAGATGGATTATTGGTTTTGATCCATTTTCCACCTTGTGCCTTTTTATTGAGGAATTGAGACCATTTATATTCCGTGTGATTATTGAGAGATGATTTTTAATTCCTAACATTTTGAGTTTTTACTTCTGTTTTTGGTGGTGTTTATTCTTCTTTGCTTAGTTGTTTGCTTCCTGGAAATTATTGTTTCTCTGGTTCTGACATTTACTGGTTAGTTCTTCTTTGTAGTTAATCTCTTTAAGTAGTGTCTCTAGTGCTGGTTTGGAAGACATGAATTCTTCAGTTTGTTTGTCATGCAAGGTTTTTATATCCCCGTCAATTTTGAGAGAGAGTTTTGATGGGTATGAGAATCTTGGATGCAAGTTATTTTCTTTCATAGTTTGGAATATGTTACTCCTGCCTCTCCTGGCTTTCACAACTTGATTTGGGAGGTCTGGAGTGATTCTAATTGGTTTGCCTCTAAATGTCACTTGGCCTTTTACTTTTGTTGCCTTTAAGATTCTCTCCTTACACTCTACATTAGTCAGTTTGATTATTATATGGTGTGGTGAACCTCTTCTTTGGTCTTATCTTGAGGGAGTTCTGTATATTTCCTGTACCTGTGTGTCAGCTTCTCTATGTTCGGAAAATTCTCTGTTATTATTTCTTTGAAGAGATTGTTTATTTCATAAGTTTCAACTTCTAATCCATCTTCTATGCATATTATTCTGAGGTTGGCTCTTTTAAAATTGGCCGAGATCTCTAGTCATGTACTAAAGATTCATTTTTGGAGTGGTCATCCTCTAGGAGTGATATTCTATTTTCCATGTGATCTAATCTGCTGTTTATAGTTTGTATTGATGCCTTCCTTTCACTTATTTCATCTTTCACTTCCTTCAATGCTTTTCTTTGGTTTGTTTTCAGGTCATCGCATTCTTTATTTTTTCCTTTATTTCTTTCCAGCTTTCCCTACTTTCTTTCTGAAAATTCTGTATTGTTTCTAGTATTAAAGATCTGAATTGTTCTTCTGGTAATCTCTTCCATTCTGGGTTGGTGAGATCTGTTATTGATGGGTTGTGGTAGCTCATTGTTTCTTTGTTATTTTTCCTTCCCATGGTTCTCTTCTTCTTAAATTTGTATCTTTGCTTTTCATGCAATTGTTCTCACCCAATCTCTGCAGTGGGGGGTTAGAGGTGTCTGATGGTATATATAAGGACAGGTTGTGTTCAGTAATAAAGTTTGGGTGAGAGGTCACAGTAATGAATGCAGGAATAGGGTTAAGAAGAGGGTATGTTCCAGCGGAATAAAAGGTTGAGTGTGTTGAGGTGATATATTGTAAAGATTAGAGATGATACGTATATCGGGAGATTCTGGTAGGCAATATAGAGTTTTGAGTGTGGAAGTATGAGGTGATCTTGGTATGAGACAGGAAAAAGAGGAAAAGAAAGGAGAGGAATCAAAGTGTTGTGGAGAAGAATATAGAGGGGGGAAGCTTGTAAAAGGGATAAGGAGGGGATTCAACAAGCTAAGCAAGTAATAACAAAGCAACCAATCATCCAAACAAACATAAATAATCAAGGCAATACAAAATGAAAACAGTAAAAACAGATAAAACTTAACACCAAAAAAACCCCCAAAATCTGAAAATAGCAACCAGATACTAAAATAAACACTTTGCTTGTTTGTAAACACCGAGCTTAAATTTTTGAGTGTATCTTGGCATTTTTATTTGCTCTGTCAGTGTAGGCAGGGGCTTTTGCTGGTGTTTCTCCTGCTGCTACCTTATGTCTCTGGGCTCTCCACAGGGCCTGTACTGTGTGTCTCTCTCTCTGCCTTTGCTGATGGTTGGAGTGCAGTCTAAATGCCAGGCCTTTGCAGATCCCTTATGTGCACTGGGTTCTTCTGCACTTCTGTTCCTGTCTAATAGCTAGAAGGGCAGGTGTCTGAGTCTATCCTTTGTATAGTGGACTCCACACCCCGGGGGCGCAATCCAACTTATGAATCCCTGCTGCTCAGCCTGCTCCACCTCTGGTCACTGGGGGCCCAAGAGGTCAATGATGGTCTGGATAGATGGCAGGAAGTTGGCTGGGAGGGGTTGGCGGAAAGATGGTGGCTGGCATTTTGTGGTGGGTGCACCAGCTCCCCTGTTCCTCCTGGGCTCTGTTCAGCCACTCCTGTTTCATGCTCACGTTTCAGCCACTCTGCTTCTCTTTCCTTCTGTCAAGAAGCTGTGTTCATGGCCGTCCTGTTTCAAGCTCTGCTGTGCAATTGGTCACTGTTTTGTCTCTGGAGCGCTGTGCAGGGGCAGACCTGCAGGAGTTACACTGATCGTCCCATGCATTCCTATCGCTGTGGCTGGTGTGAGGATCCCCACCTGCATTGGGGGTGGGGTCCTGGAGGTGCTTACTCCATGCTTGGTCTGGTAGCTGTATCCACCGTGGAGTTTGCAGTTCTTGGTGTCTGGCTGATCCCCACTGCTCCAGCTCCTGTCTCCACAGCCTGGCTTCTCAGCACGGAATCAGGCACCAATCTGCCAAGGTGCTGAGTGAGGATCTGCAGCGCAGCAGACTCTCTTGCTCTTCCTTCTCTGCTTTCTGGATCTTTTGTTGTGGTTCAAATTCTACTTTTTTGTTGTTGTTGTTGTTTTACTTCTGTTAAAAAGCTCTTTTATGGTAAATTTAGTTCGAAATCACAGCATCTGGGGAAAGTCATTTCACTCAGACACCATCTTGGAACTCTCCTCTAATATACATTTTTTTAAATTAAAGTAGATGGATTATTTGAAAATCTGGTTGGAAGGATATTTTAGGGGTGATTGCAGACTGGTCACTCACTAAAGCTTTCTTTCTTTCTTTTGTGTGTGTGTGTGTGTGTGTGTGTGTGTGTGTGTGTGTGTGTGTTTGTGTGTGCACATGCATGCAAGTGTGTACACATGAGCACTACTTGGAATTAAACTAAGGGGCTAAGGTAGTATTCTACTTCCAAGATACACCACTAGCCCTTTTTTTGTTTTGTTTTGAAACAGAGTCTGAATATGTTCCTGAGAATCCTGCTATCTTGCTGAAGCTGGTCTTGAACCTGCAAGTCTCCTGTCTCAGCCTCCCAGGTCCTGGGATTACTAGCGTGCACCACCATGCCAGGCTGGCTTTCTAAAACTTAATGAATGTTAGCTACACCTGGTCAGATTATATTCCTAAACCACTCAAGAAGTGCAGTGGGAAAAATATTTTATGTACACTTGTCAGAGAGGATGGGGTTCTTGAAAACCCAGAGAACAGAAATTAATTTTCTCCAGAATTAATCTGGATTAGAATGGCCATATTCAAACTCAATTTTAACTGATCAAATGTACAAATACAGGCAGACACTAGTGAGACTGCAAAACATACACTGCCAGTGTCCAATAGGCAGGCGCTAAGTGCTAAGCTAAGAAAAATCTTTTAGATTTTTCTTTCTCTTTTCCTTCACCTCTAGTTCCCTCACAACTTCCAATTGTTCTCCTGTCTCCTAGGCTTGAAAGTATTCATATATTTTTCTAAGCATGAAAGGGAAAAAAATAATAAAAAGGGAGGGTGGAGGTGAGCAGAAGAGAGAAAACTTATTTGTTTCCCAAAACAGGAAGGAAAATAGAGTGGCAGCTTGATGTGTGGTCTGGATCTGTCCATGATCAGGTAAGAGATGTGCATGCCATCAGTGAAAGTGTCCATGTTCATAGCTCCTCTCACATTTGCCACCATCAGGTCACCATCAATACAAGGAGTCATCTGTCAAGCAGAGGTGTCACCTTTGTGAAGCTGTTGATGATTACTGTGAAGAAGTTAAAATTCCCCCATTCCTAGGAACTTGAGTCCCAAACCACACTATGAAATCATGATGAAAATACCCAGCAAGGATTTGATAAAAGCCCATCTACCAAAACACATTCACTCACATCAAGTGTTGGGAGTCAGGGAGGATTAAGGAACTACTGAATTGGACTAGAGATGATTCTCCTAAGTATCTTATGGGGATGCTGAAGAGTGCTCTTTCCTTCTATTAAGTGGAATTCTGTGGTGGAATTTAATCCACTTCATGTACCCAGTTGTGTGATATATTACTTGTTTTAGAATAACATAATTGAGTTGAGTTATTGGGCTTGTATTTTTTAATCAGGAGGAGAATATTACCATACAGCTCTGTAGTAGGGAAGAAAAATTCGGCAGCATTGAAGACCCAGGTGAAAGAAATCAAGGATAATCTTGCTGTCATAATGGTGACAAAAAAAGTGAAAACTTGAGATTCTTATCCTATAAAATTTACACTACCAAAATTTCCCTAATTTTTAGAAAACAGCATAAACTGTCTTTCCAATTATATTTATTTATTTATTTATTTATTTATTTATTTATTTATTTATTTATTTATTTACTTACTTACTGGGGATTGAATCCAGGTGTGTTTTTCTCCAAGCTATCCCCCAACCTTTTTTGAGTTTTTATTTTGAAATAGGATTTCACTAAGTTGCTGAGGCTGGCCTAGATTACAGGTATGTGCCACCACTCCTGGTTGTATTTTCATTTCTTAAACAGAAGAGCTCTCTTCATTCCAGAAACTAATGCATACAGGGTCTTTTTAATGCATGTTTTCAGTGAAGAGAAGAATGATGTATTCATCTGTGCTCTGAATCTCTATAAAGCTAAAGACAAACCTTAAATTTAGTGGGTTTCAATGCAATAGTTGAATGGTAGACCTTGACCCCAGTGGGTATCTCTCTTGCACTAACTTAGCTAATCTATGATCTATTTTGTTCCAGCTACCTCTTAGAGATGGACTTTGCAACATTAGGCAGGTGCAACTCCACCTCATTCTCATACCAGGAGCATCTGCCTTCTACTTGGGGGCTGTCCTGTAATCACATTTGGGATACTGTAGCCTGTAACTCATGTATGCAGCATCCAGAAGAAGAGGAGTTTAACAACCCTTGGGGTGAACCTTTGCCCAATGGACACAGGAACCAGTGATAAAATGCTTCCCTGTTTATGGCACTGGGTGGGTTATCTTAAAATGATGCCTTTTGGTTGTTTAGCCTAAAACCCCACATAATCAAATCATTATTATTTCTAAGCATCAGCCTTTTTTTATTGTAGTAATTCATGCAATATAGCATACATCTTTGTTTTTAATAGCTTCATTTTACTAACTCTTTCTCTCCTCATCTTTCTCATTTCTTCTTCCTGAAATTCATTTATGATAAGGTGTTGATTTCACATAGAAACACAGTAGTTATTTCCATTTGGTATTCTAGTAAAGACAAGATTATCCTTATAAGCATAAGAGAAACCAAATTGAAATCTCAGGTTGAGGAAAGTGGAGAAAAATATTTTCTATGGATAATCTGATAGAAGAATATGCAGGGAAATGGACTGTGGATAAATAATGAAGGACTTTGTACGTATGTGAAAATTTCAATGTCAATCTCAGTCCTCTGTATGGGAAGGGGGGAGATGGGGAGGTGGGGGGACACCAAGTACCGTGTGCATGAATGTCATTGTCAACATGATTTACATTATGATGTGGGACCATAATGCACCAATAAAAGCACATTAAAAAAATAAAGACCTGAACCAGGCATGGTGGTATACCTGTAATCTCAGTACTTGGGAGGCTGAGACAGGAGGATGGCAGGTTCAAGGACAGCCTCAGGCAAGTAGTGAGACTCTCGTCAACCTAGAGAGGCCCTGTTTCAAATAAATAAAATCAGGCTTGGGGTGTAGCTCAAAGGTAGAATGCCTCTGGATTCAATCCCCAGTACCACACACACACACCTCCAAAAAAGAATAAAGATCTGACTATTTCCTGGCACCAATCTGTAGATAGCCAGATTACACTAGCCACACTGAAGCATCTGATAATAAAAGTGGCATTTAATACTGAGTAGACTCTTCATCTCACTTCTTAGCCCAGAGGATATACAACTTCCACTTCAGAACCTTTCAAGGTTGCAGTGTCTTAAAGGGAAAGCTGAAACAACATCTCCTAAGAATTTTTTTTTCTGTCTAGTGGTGAAGGTTTCCAGAGCTTTTATTTCAGAGACTACAGTAAAAAGTCACGATTTCATGTCATTGACATGTAATCATGGAAGAGGAAGCAAAAAGGAGAATACTGTGAGGAAAGAGAAATTCATAATGTGTCTTGGATATTGAGCAGGAATTTGGAATGTGTTATAGTTAGATATAAAATGTTCCCTAAACAACTCTATTAATGCTTGGAGCTGATGTAATTGAGCCATGAGGGTTGTAATCCCAGCAGTAGATAAATTCATTGCAATGGATATACCTGGGTGGTGACCCAAGCCAGTAGGGGGTGGCTAGAGGTGGTCCTTGGGGGTGCACTCTCTTGCTTCCAGCCTCCATGATGTGAGCACAAGTCATGTGCTCTCCTTCTCTATGTTTCTTGCTGCCATGACCTGAGATTTGTGGTCCCTGACCTCACAAGGACAACACAAAACCAGAAGAAAATATATCTTCTTTCCTCTCAATTGCACAGCTAATCTTTTAGATCATAACTGCAAGAATAGTGACTGGAACAAAACCTAAAGATTTAACTGTTTTGTTTCATTTTCTTTGTGGAAATGGGGATTGAACCTAGGGGGCATACTATGAGCTACACCCCCAGTCCTTTTTATTTTTATTTTTTGAAACAGAGTCTCACAAGTTTGCTGATTCTTGCTATATTGCCTAGGCTGTCCTCAAACCCAGGATCCTTCTGTCTCAGCATCTCAAGTACTGGGATTATAGGCAAGTGCCACAAACACAATTCGGTTTAACTCTTCTTAAACTTTGCTTTTTCCCAGTGGATGAGTATGTGTGTAGTGCATATTTATATTTCATTGGATATAAATATATATATATGTATATTTCATATTTGTATATTTGTGTTCTTTTCATAATGAAATCATTAAAAAGTAAAAAAAAATGCATGTTTAAAGATCATCCATACATGAATAAAATATTTAAAATTCCAGTAGGGTTATCTCTGGTTAGTGAAAGTATAGGAATATTTTCTTCCAAATATTTTCTTTTTTTTTTTTTTTTAATTTTTTATTTCTTTTTTTAATTTTTTAGCATGGAATTTTATACATTTTTTGGGTACAACCGGGTTAATTACACATTTTTGTTGGGTACAAACTAGTACAGGTAAAGACATCCATGCACATATTTCTCATTAACCCTTCCCCAATTCCCACCCACCCTCCCCCTATCTCCTGGTCAG
>PVLC010005860.1:11640-73243 GCA_004027655.1 Graphiurus murinus | reverse complement strand
GTGGTGGCGCACGCTTGTAATCCCAGCATTCGGGAGGCTGAGACCGGAGGATCCAGGTTCGTGGCCAGCCTCAGCTACCTAGTGAGGCGCTCCGCAACTTAGTGAGACCCGGTTTCAAAATAAAGAATAAAAAATAGGGCTGGGGGTGTAGCTCAGAGGTAGAATGCCCCTGAGTTCAATCCCCAGTACTGCAAAAAAATAAAAATAAAAAATAAAAAAAATAAAAATAAAAAAATAAAGTCAAGACAGGATTAAAAAGTCGTAACTATTGACTCCAGATTAACTGGTTGGTGCTGCTAACTT
Organism: Graphiurus murinus; assembly: GCA_004027655.1. Lineage (NCBI taxonomy): Eukaryota > Metazoa > Chordata > Mammalia > Rodentia > Gliridae > Graphiurus > Graphiurus murinus. The sequence goes on along the minus strand of PVLC010005860.1, from coordinate 72,940 downwards.
GAATGGCCAAAAAAGTAACTTCCTTCCAAAAGTGACATTATTTTTAACTAAAATACAACATGCCAGAAAATTCTGTGGGGGTTAAATTATTCTGAAAACTATTAGGGACTTATGAGTACAGAAACATGACTTAATGACATTTGAGTCATGAATAATCCAGGTTTGATATTTATTTAATCGGAAACAACAGTTCATTAAAAATCATCAGTTTGTATGGATTTTTTGGCACTTAATTAGAAATGAAAATGGACTGCTTCTCACAGCTGTGGGTGAGCGAGGACATTCAAAAGTGCTGTAAAATGTTCAGTCATGTCCTCCAGTCACATGCAGTTTGTGCTGAGTTTTAGAGTAAAGTACATGCATGTGCTGTTTCCTTTGTGATTTTTGGACCATCATTAGAAGCTACGCGGCAAGCTGCCGTTGTGTTGAAAACACAGTGTTCCATCAGGTGAGGTGTTAGTCTGGCCTGTTTTGCACTTCACACACTTATCAATGTGACATCATGTTCTGTGATTAGTTTGTAGGTCAGGGATGTCACCTCTGAAATTCCCAGTTGGAATCTGATTGCTCAGGTTCACCCATCCCCAATATCTTAGAAGGCGTGCTCTGTGGTTTTGAGAAGTGATGGTTTCCTGTTAATTCTATCTTATTATAATAGATGAATGGTTTCTGATGTCACAGATCATTAACATACCATGCTTAAAAATTGGCTAAACTTTCCCTCCCATCAGCAGTAGGTTTGCCTTTTGACCTCCTAATTATACGTCACGTGTCCTTGTCTGTTATCATTGCTAATACCTGACAATTACAGGCTGAGTAAAAATAATTGTCCACCTCTTTCCCAGTGAGAAGTGCATTGTTGCTAATTGTGTGGTTTTACTCCAGTTCCTGTGTAATTCAAGAACTCCGCCTCCTATGTCAGTTGAGGGGTCTCGGTCACCTCCGCCTCTTCAAATTCAAATCAAATGCATCAGGGTCCTCAAGGCTCTTACCTCCTTAAAGTGTCCTCACTGGGCTGACCAGGGGGCCATGTCTTGCAGTGGTGGCAATCAGAGCAGCTGAGGACCAGCATACATCCAGTCAAGCATGATGGAAACTTCTATGATGTGGGGCTGTATTTCCATAAAAGCTTGCATGTGGTAAGCTGACCTTCTGTGCACATGCACTATCTTCTTATTTAGCTTCCTGCTCTCCCTCTCTACCCAACTTGCATCTCTATCCACATAGCTTTACATAATAAACTCTGTGCAATAAACAAAGAGGATTTTACTGATTTGTGCATTCTTTGATGTGCATGTTCACTCATTTTGCAAATGCCCAGTAAGCTCTTACAACATGCCAAGCACTTTCATGAACCCTCCATGGACCCCTTACATCCTGTGTAAAATGGAAATGCCATCCTTATTTATTGAGAACATGCGTGTTATGGATTTTTGACCTAGTTCTTCCCTTTTTCAGGATTTATAAGCTGAGAGCTCAATGATCTATACATAGCATATGTCATACATGTGTATGTGTGTTGGCAGCCAGGACCTTGCATTAGGTGAGATCCAGGCTTTAGGGAAGAGGAGACATTGAATGGACTGTAGTACAGAAAATAAGTGATGGATATGGGGCATATGTTGTTCTGGAGAAGACAGGAGAGGAAGCAGTGGAAAAGGCTAGAGAGTGATTCTGGATGCAGGGAGGAGAGCAGGACTCAGAGGAAATCAGTTTACCTGTGGAAGCAGAGAAGGAAGGCTCAGCTGCCTCTGTGCTGGGACTGATGGCATCCCCTTAGGAACTTTACTCCAAGAGGAAATAAAGAAAAGGAATTAGTCCCAGAATCCTCATCCCATGCTGATGCATCAGATGCTAGGCATGAACATGGGTTGTTCACAAAAATAGAATTTTCTTTTGTACTATTAATTTGAATTACTAAAAAAAATCAATATAGTTATCACAGGGTGGTCTTTAAGAAGAAAACATTTTTTTCTTCTAAAATGGGAGTGTGCTTTCTTTCCCCATTTTCTATTAGATCTTGGTTTAAAAGACATCTTTTTTTAAATTAATTTTATTCTGTGGCATTTTGTAAAAGGTGGTAATATATTCCTCATATGAATATATTGTTCAGATAATGTATTGAGTTTATTATGGTTATTTAATAATCTGCTGAAAATATTTAAATGGCAATTAAAAATTTTGTAAATTAGATCTATAAACAGTGATCCAATGATACCATTATTTACCTCTAATAACGGAGAAGAAAACAAAAACATTTTTAACCTTCAGTTTTAATTACCTAAACTCCTTAGATATCCAAGACTATTGAGGACGGTGGCTTTTTTTCTTTCTTACTAAGCAACAACTCCATAGTGAATTGTGAGAATGGAAACAAATATGGTGTCAGTAAAAACAACAACATTGAATAACATGTGCAAAGTCCCAAAAGTTTACTATGTTGGTTTGGAAGTTGATAGAAATCAAAAGAAGAAAAAACAAAGCCAACAAAACGAACAAATACTAAATATACACACAATTGTTTGGAGCCATGTACTCAATAGACGTTGAGTGTCACGGGTTAGCCCTAAACCATGTTGTTTACCAGCTTCAGACATGGTTTGGAGAACTGACAGTGATGGAAGTGGGGACTCCAGAAGTCTCTTTGAAACAGAGACTTCATTTCTAGAAAGAGCTGAAGGAAAAACGGACCCTGGGCTGGCAGTATTCACCAAAGAACCACTAAATCTCAGTTGGCGCATTTGTGAAATGGGTAGAATGTTCCCTGCCTACCACAGGCACATAAGAAATGACTGAGCTAATGCTTATGGAAATACACTGAGCCAATGCATTGTCAGAATCCAAAACTCTTCTTTTATTATTATTGTTATAATTATGCTCTCTCTTTGATAGGGAAGCCCATAAATTTTTACCCACTGGACTTTTCTTTTAATTAATATGATAAATGCTTATATTTCAGACAACTTTCAAATTAACCTTTGGTTGAGAACAATGTAGGTTAGGATTTTTTTCCCTTCAATAAGTGATCCCAAAGGCCTTGTTAAGAAGCATGGGGTATGTGTGCAGGGTGTTAGTCTAGGTTGGTTACGGAGACGACTATTCCCTGGGGAAGCTACCGGCTGCCAGGAGCAGAATTTGAGGACAGGTATAAGCGACTCAGCTCCTGAGCTGAGATCTTGGTTGTCATCATTTACTGGGGAGGAATTTTAGGATTTTGGTTTTAACTAAGAAATTAGTTTAACAATTTTAAAAAGAGATCCAATCAGTACCTAATGGACAATTATAATTTTTGTTGCATATTAATCAGATTCCCCAGTTTTAAAGCAGACTTAAGCTACAAAAGATACCTTTTGAAGAGCTTGCTTTTTAGAGCCATCTTCTAAGCAACTTTTATATTAGAAAGCAACACAAAGTGCTCTTATTATCGCTGTTTGTTTAAGGGTTCATTTCTCTAGGACTCCTGTTAAAATGTGAATTGGGTATAGGAACTAAATCTATTGATATCTTTTCTTTGTAGAAGATATTCCATGTGAGCTGTTGAGTGACGGTAGCAGGGCACTGTGGTTTGGATAAGTGCCTCCCGAAGGTTTCCTAAGAGGGAGGAGATCTGGTGGGAGACCCTTAGGTCATTGGGGTTATGGGACCCCAGTCTCTTCCTCTTTCTCTTTGCTTCTTGGTTCAAAGAGTGAATGGTTTTGCTCTGCTATACATCCCCACTAAGATGTGCTTACTTTTCAGAGGCCCAAAACAACAGATACCACTAAAGTTGAACTGGAACCTCCCAAACCATGAGTCAAAATAAACCTTTATTCTTTATAAGTTAATTGCCTTGAATATTTTGTTACAGTGATTAAAGTTACTAATACTCAGGGGATGCTATGGATAAAATGCCAGGAGGGATGTTAGGATGAAGAGTTGTATCAATGATATCTTCAGGAGAGGAAGCAGAACTAGGAGACTGAGGTTGCAAAATGTTTAAAGTATTAGCCAGCTATGGTGGCACGTGCTTGTATTCTCAGTACTTGGGAGGTTGAGACAGAAGGATCTCAAGTTCAAGATCAGTCTCAGAAACTTTGTGAGGGACTTTGTTTCAAAATAAAACATAAAAAGGGCTGGAGGTTTCTCTTGGAAGTAAAATGACCCTGGGTTCAATACTCTGTTAAAAAAAAAAATGTTTACAGTGTTAAAAACTGCATGGTCTATAGGGTAAGTGAAAACTTGAAATTCCTCCAACCAGAAGTGTATTTTCCCTTCCTGACAAATGTAACAAAAAGTATCTTGGAATAGTTGAAATAGCAACCCCAAATTTTCTTCACATGTGTCAGAAACAAACAAACCAAAAAATTACCTCCTGGCTACAGTCGAGGAAATCTTACTTTTTAGCAGTCTGATAAAATGTCATTGAGTTACAACCATCCCTTGGCATTACCTAGCAAAATCCTGGCTCTCAAAGAAATACACTAAGCTATTTCATATTCAGCATATGTAAGAAAGGCACAAAATTCAGGGCAAAATGAAAACAAGAAAAGTACCAAAACATCCAGAATTTGACAGCAAAGAGAAATCATCAGAGGCTTTTTGCTTTCAGAATAAAAATGGTGTTGCTCCAATCTTGTACATTCCACTGGGCTCTACCCAAAGAGCATCGAGTTTGCTCACTCACCACACAATTCTGCCTGCCAGTCACTCTGCTGGCAGTCTGCGGGAGACTGACACTTTAAACAAGGAGTTTTCAAGCAATGTCATTTTGCAACATTAAAACTACAGTCATAAAAACAAAAATGTGCGTTGTGTCTATAATTAACATAGGGACATTTTAGATATTTGTTTCATTGCATTTAAAATGCAATCCAAAGCCAGATGAATTTCTGACCTTACTGTAGGAGGGGGAGGAATGGGCTTCTCTAAGTTAGCTGGAGAGGACTGACTGGATAGAGATGCTCATGTATTTATTTCCATGCTGAGTTGAAGAACTGAAAGACATCACCCACATGAAAGGACAAGTCCTGATTACAGGAGAAGTACTGGTCCTGAGAAGGAAATGTCCTCACATGCCTGTGAGGTCACATTGCTAATGGACGTGGGAATGAGGGTAGAATGTAACAGCATTGAGGATGGCTTGCCTTTGGCATCAGACTGGGCCAGGAGCCAAACACTTGAAGGCTGAGTAAAAGGGCTGCTTCTAGGTGTTTGAGAAGGCTCCCAAGGGAGATAGAAGATACCAGGACAAGCCTGGAGGCGCATCCTCCAGACAGCCACAGCACCACTTGTGGATACTATTGCTTGGCTCTTCCACATCTGAGCATGGATCTTGCCGTCTTGTGAGGCAGAGGTGATCAAGCCTGCGCCTCAGCCCCTCCTGTAACATGAGGGAACACCAACTCTCCTATGTCAGTTACTGTCAGGCTCATAATACATCCCATTCATTTATGGACTCGAAAGCATAGACTCATTCGTTTTGAGTATCTTGCCTTGAAGATGTTGAATAATTCCTGGGTCAAGACATTTGGAACCTTCTTTTCTTCTGAGGTTTATCCTGGAGTCATTGCCTTCTTTGTTGATAGTGTTCCTTAATAGCCAGTAGGTTTAGATCTTTTGGGAAGAAATGTGTGAAAAAACAAGCCTTTGCCTTTTTGGTTCTGGCTAAATAATAAACAAAGTTAAATGTTAGAGCACCATTCTGCCAGAATTGAGCTAAAAGCCATCTTTTATTTTCAAACTTTATTGTACAAATACCTGGACATTCAAAATAAAGACATAAACAAAAGGCTTTTAAATGCAGACATATGCCTTGGGTACAAGAAATAAAAAGGCAATTGAAAACCAGGGAAAGAGGAGGATAGATGATTAAGCTTGCTAATCTACATGTTTGGATTGTAACTGCTGGTCAAGACATGGGGTCAGGGGCTCATTAGATATGGAGTGCTGAGAGACAGTCTCTTGTATAGATGTTGGGTACTCAAAATGTGTCCAAAGGGGTTAGGCTAGACCACACCCCCAAAAGAAACCCTGTCTATTAGATAGAGATAAAATTCTCTATTAGATAGATAAATGTCAAGAAAGATGCTTTTATCCAAGCTCTTTTAGAATTATATTTCTCCTGATAATCAACAATAGAATTCATATAATGGAAAATATAGTCATAGAAGTTAAAATTCAAACAATATATAAAAGACTATACCCTCTGAACGGAGAACTGATGATCTAGAAGCCAGATCAGAGGCAGTTTTCTAGACTGCGGAAACAAAAGATAAAGAGATGGAAAAAGTGAAGAGATAGGAAAAGACATAGAAGAAGGTTCTAACATATATATCATGCAAGAATGAGGGGAAGATGTACTAAGAGATAATCCCTATTAATAAGTTCCCAGACTCATCAAAAGAAAGGAAAACTCAGATTCAGGGAACAGAAACTCTGCCCAGGACAGAGTAAAATCAATTCATATGGATACATTATAGTGCAGCTGCAGAGAGCCACAGAGGACTCACAATAATTGCTCAATATATCTAAAAATCTGAAAGAAAATTAATAAAAAAAATATTACACTTAACCTCCCACCCAAGCCTTGGGGCAGAGGCTTTGCAAATGATGAACAGAAACACTTCTGACTAAGAATGTTGTATTAGCTTCCTAGGGCTGCCAGGTATCACACTCTCAGTGACTTGGAGCCACAGAAATGTATTGCCTCTCAGTTATAGAGGCCGAAAGACTGGAGCCAAGGGAGGCAGTGCCATGCCACCTCTGAAGGTGCTGAGCTTTGTGCCTTTCTCCTGAATTCTACTGGTGGCCCCTGCAGTCCCTTGGCTCCTAGGTGCATCACATGCGTTGTTCCAAGCCTCACCTCCCATATGACACTTGCCCTATGTGTCTTCCTGTCACCTTCTATGTGCTTATCTCTCCCATGTCCAAATTTCTCTTTTTACAAGGACACTTGGCATATTGGATTATGGCCTTTAGCTTAATTTGGTTAAATCCCCAAAGATCCTGTTTTCAAATAAGGTCACACAGTTAGGTCCTGGGGGTTAGAATTTCTATGTGTCTTCTTTTAGGGGATATAACTCAAAGCATGACAAATATACCCTTAGTAGCACCTTGCTAGAAGAACTAACAAAGAATATCCTTAAAGAACAAGGAAGAATTCAATAACTAATGACGACTTTGTATTTTTTAAGATGTTTTAAATGTTGTATAGTTCTGCAAAGGAATATCAAACAATATGTCATTTGTAGTCAGTTTTAATAGAATATTAGGCAATTTCAAGTATTCGAATAGCAAAAAAAAAGGATAAGGGATCCTATAATTTGTATAATTAAGTGATTATTTCACCAACTAATTAACTCAGTGAAAACTCAAACTCAAAGCTAAACACTGGGACTAGGTCATCTCTTCTTTTCACAAGATAATACCCACCAAAGTTTGAGAACAAGGGCTTTAAACCATTCATAAATGTGTAAGAATACATCTTGGTTATAATTAGCAAGGGAAGAATAACATAAATATTACTAATGAAAGTCATTAAATTAGGAAAATGTCATAGGAAAATTGTACAGATCCTTTGGAAGTTTGGGGAAAGGTTTTATTCTTCAGTTGTACTTGGTTTCTAAAATGTTAATGTGGGTAAATAAATACAGAGTTTTGGGGGCTCTATAGAAGATTAAAAGAGATAATGTGTTAAAGTAATTTTGAAAAACTGTGAAGTCAGTTATGAATTAAGAATTATGACTTATTTTTCTTATCTTGCATTATCATCTTTTGGGGGTGACATTTTATAATATTATTATTGAACTTTGGTAATGATATGTGAGCCCAAAGACCCTTCTATTAATTATTAGCTAGAATCGTTATGCTTGCAATTCTCATTTTCATTGGGTATGGGGGTTTGCCAACTTAAAAAAAAAAGAAGAAGGTTAAAGAAGCAAAACCAGCAAAATTCAGGCAAAGAACATTGATTGATGAATTTTTAAAAATTCTTAAAGGTCATGTACTCAAGTTTGGCTATGCCTCAGGCAGATCTCATGAACATGACCAGCCCCTCTGTGTGGAGCAGGTAACCCCATGCTGACTCTGAATTTGCTGACATTACAGGGTTATTATTTCTGGAAGGATGTAGTATTCTGGAACAATTTCTCTAATGATTCCATTAAGACCATGGTTTCCTTCGATTTAGGGTTACATATTTCATTTTTCACATTCTGCACACCAAAACAAAATTAAACCAGGTCTTAGATGGCATGTCTGTGTCAGCCAGTTAGAAAAAGTTTACACTTGATTTTGACAATCCTTAACTGCATTTGATTTGATAAGTACATCTGTGTTTTGGATCATGTGTGGACTAGTTTAAAAGCAAAAATGACTTTGCTTATACTAAATTGAGGCACTCGTGAGAGTTCTCTAAGGAGAAAATGAGTAGATGCCACCAGATGGGTGGGTGGCATTTCAAAACCAACTCCATAGCAGAGAAAGTGCAGGAACAGGGACCTCTGGTCGAAAAGAAATCAATTCAGAGATATTATCTTAACATTACTTATAAATTGAAAAAAAGTAAGGAAATAAGTACAACTAACTTGTGGTTTTACTGCATTGTATTTATTTGGTCTCTTCCCTTGCTTTTAAGAAAATATTATTTAAGTTGACTTTTTGTAAGAAGAGAAATGAACTCATATACTCACCTCCCTGAGGCCTAAACAAACTCACGGAAGCTTATTCTCTATTGGGAAGGTGGATGGAAGTCCTCTGTGGGCTTCTGAGAATTCTCTTCTGAGGATTTCTAGAGTACTTAGGGTTGCATGGGGGACCTCCCCGCGTGCACTTGTTTGATATGTTAACTGTGACCTCGATTTTTATAAAGATCAAGCAAAAATTTCTCCAAATGCTTTCTGATATTTCCAAATGAAAATGGCTCCATTGGCCATTCTGTTATGGAAGAAGAATATAAGCTCTTTATTAAGAAAATAAGAGAATTTTAAAAATGTTCTCAATAAGCCTGTACTACTGGAAACCTCATTCACCGAATGCATGTTGACCTTTTCTTGGTCATGGCTATCTAACCAGGGGAGATTAAATTACTCATCACTCTGTGTCTTGGTTGAAGCTGCTACAATAAAACACCACAGAATGGATGTAAATAACAGACACTTATTTCTCTCAGCACTAGAGACTAGTAAGTACAGAAGTAAGGTGCCAGAAGATTCATTTCTTTGGTGAAGGCCCTTTTCCTGGTCTGCAGATGTCTGTGCCCCCACATGGCCTTATCCCTGTGCCTGTGCATGGTGGAAAAAGACTGGAATTTATCTTCCTCCTATAAGGGCACTAATCCCATTACAGCAGTTCCCCTTCACTCTCTCATCGAAACCTAATTATCTCCCAGAGACCTTTCTTCTAAATACCATTGCATTGAGGGTTAGGGCTTCAAAATGTGAATTTTGGGGGTACACAGGCATTTAGCCCACCATATTATGCAAATGAGAAGAAAGTTTGATAGAAAAATAAGAATTTCTGTATTAAGAACAACAAATATCATAGAAGAGTCAAAAGAAATATAAATTGGGAGGCTGAGACTGGAGGGGTTCACGGCCAGCCTCAGCTACCTAGTGAGGCACTCCGCAACTTAGTGAGCCCCGATTTCAAAATAAAGAATAAAAAATAGGGCTGGGGGTATAGCTCGGAGGTAGAATGCCCCTGAGTTCAATCCCCAGTACCGCAAAAAAAAAAAAAAAAAACCAACCAACCAAACAAACAAACAAAAAAACAAAAGAAATATAAAAACTTGGAAAGTGGCATTCTTGAATTCATATTAGCTTGCTTGAGGTATTGGAAATCTTTCATGGTTGGTGTTGAGATGGAAGTTGCTGGGTTAGTCAAAGGTTATTGCAATGTACATGGCCACATCGATTAATTTTACCTGCATTACATAATTTATTTTCATATTTTATGCATTCATTTAGTTACCTACTGGGGTAGATTAAAAATAGCTGTAAAATCTTTTCTACTCTTCCCACTGAAGGATGAGGTTTCTGTCTCTGGCTCTTGAATCTGAGGGGCTCTAACTATTTGGTTCATAGAATCCTGTGGAAGTGATGCTGCACTTTTGGGGTTTAAGTTCAGGCTTTAAGAGTCTGACAACTTCCATTTCCTGTCTTGGATCTTTGAGTCATCATGTAAAACATCCAACTGCCCTGATTGGGAGGCCAGAAGGTGAGGCCTTGAGGCCACAGGAGAGAGAAAAAGTCTGAGTTTAGCTATGCTACCCATCTGTCCTTGCCCAGCCACAGGTTTAATGGCAGCACCAGTGGTCCCAGTTGAAGCCCCTCAGAGTAGATGAGTCACGCTTAAGCTGTGCCTGAATTCCTGATCTAATTGGGAAACACAATGAACATGGTTGCTTCAAGTTACTAAGCTGTGAAGCAGTTTGTTGTACAGCAATGAATAGGTGAGGACTTATTTAGCTCCTTGATACCAAGTACTATATTGAATGCTGGAGAAAGAAAATCAGGGCCCTGCCTTTAATGTGCTTGTGGCCTGAGCCGCTTCCGCTGATTGTACTTTGCATGTCTTATTCAGCTTTGGATCACCCAAAAGGCATGTGGGCTGGGGGGAAATGGGTTATCCTTTAGGAATGCTATATGCATATAAAGAGGTAGATATGAGAGATGCAAGTGGGTCAGGAGGGATCATTAAAGACCAAATTGTGTAACCCACGAGCTCCTATATTGAAATCTGCACCCCTCAGGACTTCAGAATGTGACAATATTTGATGACCCATTTAAAGAGGTAATTAAGACAAAATAAGGTCACTAGGGTGGGCCCTAACCCAAAAGGACTAGTGTCCTTATAAGAAAAAAAAGATTAGGACACAGACAATAGCGGAAGAAAGACCATGTGAAGACACAGAGAGAAGGTGACCGTCTATAAGCCAACAAGAGTCCTCAAGAGAACATGGCTAATACCTTGATTGTGGAATTCTAACTTCTAGACTGGGGAGAAAAGCAACTGCTGTTGTCGAAGCCTCCTAGCCTGGAGACTTTGCTATGGCAACCTTAGCAACTAACACCAGGGCTCCTGAAGAACTGATGACAATAAATTGTCCTTTCTTTCTGCTGAGAAAGGAGCATCAAAGGACTTCAGTCTTTTATAATTTCTTGTGTGAATCTGGTAGCATTGAAATTAGCTTAATTTGTGATTAGGGGAGGTCTTACTCACCTGATTTCTTTGGTGTAGCTACATTATATGTGGAAGGCTTGGGACAATTTTAGAGTACACATGGACACCTCAGATACACTAAAGAAAACCTCATTAAAACTCACTCTGCAGCCAGGTATGGTGGCACATGTCTGTAATCCCAGTACCTGGAAGGCTGAGACAGGCGGGTTTCCAATTAAAGAACAGCCTCGGCAAATTAGGGGGAACCTGTCTCAAAATTAACAAAGAAATTAAAAAGGGGTGAGATGTAGTGAGATGTAGCTCAGTAGTAGAGCACTCCAAGAACTACAAAGCGAAAACAGAACAAAAGACTCATTGTATGTTCAGACTATTTCATGGGTGTATAGAACTTTAAAAAGTGTATCAACCTTTTAATATTTATATACCAGTGTGGCAAGGTAGCATTATTATAATAGTAGATGGGCACCATTTTTGTTTCACTGGAGGGAAATCCAATATGAATAAAATAGCAACTTTTCAAACATGACATTTAATCCATGCATGTAAATCAAACCGATAATCTATTATTCATTATTAAAAGAGTGGCATATTTTTATTACATGGAGAATGAAACACAAATACTGTGAAAAATTTAGTGCCTTTTCTTGAAATTTTAAGACACTTATCATGTAGTTATCTAGCTGGGACTGGCTCTCATTTTAAAATATAGCCATGAAATTAATAAGTTTGAAGCTTCATGCTTGAAAAAGGGATGCTTGATTTCAATGAAATAGGCAAATTTATTTTTTATTTAAAGCTTCCTAAATACTTCAGATGGTGAAGTACTTCAGTAATGCTCTGATTCCAATATGTATATGAAAAATATAGTTCATATTCTTGTCATTATTAGTCATGGCCACAATGTTCTTCCCTGAAGTGCTTTCTGAAAACTGCATATATCAGAAACTGATTAAAATGACCTAAAGTATTAATTCTTAAAATATGATGAACCCAACATTTGCAAGAGGTTATTTTCTGTGTGACATTTAATATCAAAGAATTGAAATGATTTTAATAACTCATAGGAAGGAGGGGGTCTTAGGAAATCTAGAGCCCAAGCATGATTTCTTTTATCGATTATTGGTTATTGTGATTAATAATGGAGAGCCCCAGAGTATATTACATTGTGCAGCTTCTAAAAGTTTTCTATTACATTAGTTGGATAAAGGCCCTATTTTCAGTTCTGGAAAAGGTCACTTCTGCTGGTTAAGGGTAACCCCAGACTTGTGAGAATTTTGGTGACAGGTAGCTCGTTCTGAGTGACATACCCAGGCACCAGGTGTTCTATTCTCAGCAGAGTCTCTCCTAACTCACTCTCTAATTTATATCCCATTGCTACCACATGCAGTATCTCCTATTAAATAAAGGGACATCCTTTTCCCTTTGACACCCCCCACCAAAAAAACCAAAAAAACTTGGCCCCAAATTGTACTAGTTAAGAGCATATCTTTAAATGAGAATCTGGTATCTAGTTCATAGGGATTTTGTGAGCATGAAATAATGTGATATATAAACAGATCACCATAATGGGTTACAAGTAGGGAATAAATGGCAGCTATAATGATTTTCATTATTGTTATGGTAATCCTTCAGTAAATTATTCTTTGCTTCCTCTGTAGTCCATATTTCTTTAGCTTTTCAAAAACATTCCTTCAACAAGCCTTAGTAAATCTTTTCTCCATTCCTTCTCCAAGGAAAACTCAGTTTTCACTAATTGGATGCTACTTTGCTTCTGTCCCTCATTTCCTGGTGACATGAGGCATGTAGAGGCCATCAGTGCAGAAAGTCACTTTCACTGTATTAGTTTTGTGTTGCTAAAACAAATACCTGAGGATAGTCAGTTATTGATATAAAGATGAAAGGCGTATTTTGGCTCATAGTTTTAGAGATTTCAGCTGATATTTCCTATTGCTGTGGGCCTGTAGTGGGACAACACATCATGGCAGGAGTGTATGGTGCAGCAAAAGACTACTCACTTCATGGCAGCAAAAGAACAAGGACAAGACTGGAGTCCCATAATCTCTTCAAGGGCACACTCCCAGGGACCTGAAGCCCTCCCACTAGTCCCTGCCTCTTAAAGGTTTCACCTCATACCATTAGTGTCAATCAAAAGACCAGCCTTTAACACTTGGGTGATTGAGGGATAGTCCAGATCCAAACCATTACACACTCTACTACTTATTTTCTGGTAAGAGAAGGAAAGTTACAATTACTGAGTCCCTGCAGTGTGCCAGTTACAACACTGTGAACTTAATTTACACCATCAATGAAAACGTACCACAACCCAATCCATTGTTAAATCTATTTGCAGATGAAAAACAAACAAACAAACAAACAAAAAACCCTGAGGTTTTAGAGATAAGGACTTGCCTAGATGTTTGAAACTGAGATTCAAAACTTGATGAGGACCCCACAATCCAAGCACTAAGGTTCATAACTCACTCTAAAGGAAGCAGGAAGCCGGGTGTGGTGGCACATGCTTGTAATCCCAGCATTCGGGAGGCTGAGACTGGAGGATCTGGGTTCAAGGCCAGCCTCAGCTACCTAGTGAGGCACTCCACAACTTAGTGAGACTCGGTTTCAAAATAAAGAATAAAAAATAGGGCTGGGGGTATAGCTTGGAGGTAGAATGCCCCTGAGTTCAATCCTCAGTACCGCAAAAAATAAATAAATAAATAAATAAAGGAAGCAGGAGAAAATGATATTTTTTTTCCATAATGGTAAATTGCCCACCAATCCAATTCCTCTAAATTCTCTTTATATTTTACCTGACTTTTTTCCTATTTCTTTTCTTTTTTTCTCTTCTTCTTCTTCTCCTCCTCCTCTTCTTCGTATGTGTGTGTGTGTGTGTGTGTGTGTGTGTGTGTGTGTGCGCGCGCCTGTGCACTACTGCGGATTGAACCCATGGGCATTCTATTTCAACTATACCCCCAGTCTCATTTTATGTTTTATTTTGAAACAGGGTCTCATTAAGTTGCTGAGGACCTCTCTACGTTGCTGAGTCTAGTCTTGAACCTGTGATCCTCTTGTCTCAGCCTTCCAAGTACTAGAATTACAAGTGTGAGCCACAATGTCCAGCACTCGTTTCTATTTCTAAAGCCAAGTCTCTCTCCTTTCAGTCTCTCCCTTCTGTCTCTGAAAGCACAGGCTCTGTATCATGTAGTAAAATTAGTATTAAGAAAGGAAGCTGTATTGTCCTATTTTATGAAACAGGTAGTCACTTGAGAATACTGGGCAGCACTAGGATGTAAGTTTTCTGAGAGTAGAAACAGCGGCTTGTATTAGTCAGGGTGCTTAGAGAAACAGAACCAACAGGATGCATATGCAATTATAGACTGGGGATTAATTATGTCCTGTTACCCTATCAGAGACTGGATGGCCCCGCAATGGTGTCTGCAGGCTGGAGAGCTGGGGAACCAGCAGATGCTCAGTCCAAGAAGCTGGAGCCTCAGAACAAGAGGGGCCAACGATGCAGCCCTAGTTTGAGGCTCAAGGCCTGGGAGCCCCCTGGATAGTCACTGGTGAGAATTCTCCTTCAAAGGCTGAAAAAGCTGGAGTCTAAGGTTCAGGGCAATGGCAGCAGTAAAAAATACTCAGGTTCAAGAGAAATCACACTTGTGCATGCTCAGAGGCACCCTTCTCCTTTTTCCCCTCCTTCCCTTCCTTCCCCTCTCTTCCTGCCTTCCTTTCTTTCTACTGGGTGTTGGACCTAGGAAATTCATTCCAAGATATACTTCCAGCTTTTTACTTTTTTGAAACAGGGTCTCCCTAAATTGCGGAGGCTGACCTCAAACATGTGATCCTCCTGTTTCAGCCGCTTAAGTACTGGGATTATAGATGTGGGCCACCATACCTGACCTTCTTCCACTTTTTGTTTTATCTGAGCTCCCAGCCTGTTGGACAGTACTGATACATTCAAGACAGGTCTTCCCCCTCAGTTCTGTGACTCTCATGCCACTCACCTTTGGAAACTTCCTCACAGATGCACCCAGAATGTGTTTTACCAATTCTCTAGGCATCTCTCAATCCAGATGACAACCAAGACTAATCATCACAGATCTGTTTCGCTCACTGTTATATTGCTAGTACCTAGAAAGGTGGCTGTCGCAATACACTTTCTTAAAATGAATGAGCAAATTTAAGAATTCCAAGGAGTCACATGAAGGTCTTCAAATAGATCTGCAAATAGACTATGAAGTGTCTTTTACTTTGTGTGTGTGTGTGTGTGTGTGTGTGTGTGTGTGTGTGTGTGTGTGTGTGCTGGGGATTGATCCAGGATTGATACATGCTAAGTACATGCTCTACCACTGCCTGGCCCAACTTGAATAATTTTAATGCAGTTTTGGTGTTTTATGCATATTCACATTCTTTATTTTATTGAGAATGTTTTCAAAAAGCTATAAATCCATCTTTGTCCTTTGTGTCTGCTCCCTACATCTGTTCACATCCAATGTATTCTGAGTTAAAATGCCCTAGTTACAAAATAGTAGTTCTTGTTCACTTGGCATGCAATTCAACAATCAAATCATTTTGAATTCTCTAAAGAGGAGGAACTTGCTTCTATATTTGAACTCGCTCACATTCAGAGGGAATATGTTTTAATATTTCAACATCTATACAAAATGCTTTACAATTACTTTTAAGGCATTAATTCTCATATGAACACCCAGTGAAGTCACGAAGGACCAAGTAGGGCAACAAATTTCTCCAAGGTCACACAGCCTGTTAATTGCAAAGGATAGGCTGGCTATCTTTCCCCATCCATCCGACTCATGAATATAATAAGCAATAGTCAATGACTTTGAACCGATGAGACTCTCAAAGCTTGTGGTGGTGACAGGAAGAAGGGTTATGTTCACACAAATACAGGACTAAACTCAAGGACCAATAAAGGTCAAACTAGTAAACTGCAAATCAGATCCCGCTTACTCACTTCTATGCCTTGGAATCTCCGTGGCATTTAGCATAAAATCCAAATTCCTACCTTGGGTCTTTCAATCTTTTGTATCTGGCCTATATCCCACTTTCTAATTTTACTCCATCCTAGTTTTCTCCTTGTGTATTTCCTCCCAGCCTCACCGTCCTTCTCAGAACACACCGGATTCATTGTTGCCACAGGGCTGCTTCCTGCTTGTAGACTTCTTCCTCTGACTACAACACAGCAGGTCCCAGGGTAGGGGCTGCTTCATTAGACAAAGGTTTCTTAGCAGAAGAGCCTCCTACTCTAGTTATTTCCCAGTCCATCAGTATTCCTTGTCATTATTTCAATCTCATTCCTAATTGTTTAGCCTATTGATAGGTCCTATGTATTTATTACTTATCCCCTCTGCACTAGACTATAGCTCAATGAGAATGGGAAACTTGTTTGTAATCCTTTGTTATTCTTGTGCCAAAAAATGGTGCTTAAGTAAAAAATGAGCATTTAATAAGTGGGTGCAATTGAAAAAAATGATCTAGAGAAGGAGCATAGTCAGATATGGTTTTGTTTTGCTTTGTGTTTCCATACTGGGGATTGAACTCAGAGGCATTCTGCCTGTGAGCTACACCCTCAGCCCTATTTTATTTTTTATTTTGAAACAAAGTCTCACTAAGTCGTGGAGGGCCTTACTAATTTGCTGAGGCTGGCCTTGAACCTGCTATCCTCCTGCCTCAGCCTCACAAGTACTGAAATTACAGGTGTTTACCACCATGCCCAGCGAGATATGGTTTTTGATACAGCCAAATCAACAATTTAGTAGCTGGGGAAATGAGAAAGATATTTCTTTCTTAAGATTTTTTTTCAATCACCTGCCAAATGGGCTAATGTCAACAGCATAACAGGACCAATGTGAGATTGATCATGCTAATGCACACGTAAAACCTTTGTAAAATGTAAAATGCTGCACAGCCATTCAATTTGTTGCTGGGTATCTTTGGTGTGATGTGGGCTGCCCAAGGAGAACATGTTGGTTAGCAATTATTGCCAAAAGTTTTCTCCTTTCCAAATGATACATTTGCACACTCCTTGTAAAGCCATTTGTGGTTAATTTGTTGGTCTTTGATCTAATCAGGCTGCAGATGTTCAGAAACACCATCTTTCTGTGCATTGAGGCTCAGACACTGGGGTTTGTAAAAGTAATGGGCTGTGCCCAATTTTTCCCCAATGTGTTCAACTCTCAGGGACAATGAAGGAAAAGATCTATCTTTCGCCTAACAAGGAGAAAAGAAAATTAAACTTTTTGTTTTCACATCGAAGGAGAGGGAGAAGAAGAAAATGAAAATGAGGGGGGTCAAGAATCACAGAACTGAATTCTCTAAATTAAAATATTCAATTAGATTTTTTGTCTCTCTACTGTGAAATAGTCTTAGTTTGAAAGGTTGAATAGCACGTGAAGAGTTACGGACCATTGAAGTTGAGATCAAGTAATGGAATTGTGACATAATGGGATGACACCCCATACATTTCCTCTTAATTTTTGTCATGTTTTATGGAGAATGGTGGAAAGGTCCGATTGTGTGACCAGTAATTATTCAAGTATGACTCAGTTAGATTTTAGACAGAAATAGAGTTGTCCCAATACATGGAAGTCAATTAGACACATGATCAAAGATAGACAGACCTGTGACGCCATAACAGGTGGTGATTCTCAAAGTGTAGGCTAAAGTATCACCCGATTCACTGTTACCTGAGCATGCTAGTTAAACTCAGAATCTCAAGTGCCCCTCCAGACTTACTGATTCAAGCATAAGTATGAAGCCTGCAAATTTGCACTTTAAATAGTACCCTTGGGTCATTCTTATACAAACTAAATTCAGGGGGGAACTTCTAGTATAGGATATTCAGGATATCATAGTAAGATTATTGGTGTTTCCCAATGATTCAATCAGTTGTGGAGAAATCATCAACCTAGGTTTAGAGATTTTAGATTTGTGAGATCATAGAATTGTGCCCTTCATTTAAGGAAGATTTGAATTCAGAATTATCCATTTGTAAGCTATCTGGTGAATTTAAGGATTCTGGAGTTTTGGGGGTGAACATGTTTTTTTCTTGGCAAGGTCTCTGTTTTGGATACCTGAATCCAATGTGAATAATTTAGGGAAGAACAGGCTGGATGCAAAGGAAGAACTGGTAAAAGAGCCCAGGCTGCTAAGCAGTGGATGTTACAAAGAGCAGGTGATAGGATAGAGCAGAGTGACCTTGAGGCTATCCACCATGAATCCAAGGTGTGCTTTTAATGTCAACTCTTCTTGCATTCAGGAAGTATAGCATGAACATGAATGGTGCTCATACAAATTACCTAAAATCAAACCCCGGCTCTACTGTCTATGTCTGTTTTGTGTGACTTGGACTACATCTTTCTTTGTCTCATAATTCTGGCATTTGTGAAATTGGGTCTATAATACAATCTACTTTATGGGATTATTATGGTCACTAAATTAATGAAGATAAAGTGCTTTAAAAATTGCCTTGAATTAGTAACTAATGTTAACTATTGGTATTATACCAACATTTAGGATTAAGGAAATTTCAAAAAGTCAATTTTCCAAAACTACTGCATTTGACATGAGAGGGCTGCTTTTCCAGTGGTGTAGGAAGGAACATTGTTCCTCTTCCATTCAGAAGCTATGATAGTTATAGTTGCTGTGACCCCCTGTCCTTGATCTCTAGGCCAAGATAAATTTCCAAGAATAATTACTTTATTGTATCCCATAGCAGATAGACTGGGGATTAGAACTAATTTGTCTTTTTGTTTATCTTGGCTGGGAGAATGGGAAAGAAAATAATGGTACAATAAAACTCTCACTGGATAGTCTAGATGGCTCTGTGCTGTGGCATCAATTCCCACTCATCTGTCCTGAATTGTCAGCCTCCAAAAGAACCGTTTGCTGTGTCTAATGCAAATCAAGTATTGCTTTACTTCCTCTACTACCCTTACTTGTGAGGGAATGTTAGATCTAGGGCACCATTTGCTTTGTTTATCTGTCATTATTGCTCCCTAACCCTAGCACTTTATATACAGTGAAATCAAGACCCAGATATAGTAGGTAGGTTACTTATTCAGTTGAAATGTGTATGCATGTTTGTATGATGCCCAAACCTATACTTTTAACTTAAAGGATATATAGGTTCCCCTTGAAGTAAGATAAGCAATTAAATAGGGCAGGGTCGAATAAGTTGGATACAAACATCCTATACACTGTATGTGAATCGGGAGAACCATTTAAGTTGTGTTTAGAAGAAATACAACCAGGGGAACATCTATGGGGTACCACTTCAGACTTAGCATGTTCTGTTTATTTGCTGATACACAGATTGCATGAATGTCTGCATGTTTCTCTACTATTGGCTTTCTCTTGATGTTGACCATGGATATGTCCTTGACCTTATATCCAGTGACTTAGAATTATGGCTATCTTGGTACAGTAATCCTGTTCATAGAATGGTTAAGACTGGATTTGAGTGAATACAAGAAAAGGACAGCAATCAGTCAACGTAAGCTTGGTTATCCATGGTAATAAAAACAAGCAAATCAAACTAACAAACAAACCCCCCAAACACTGCAACATCTCAGTGGCTCAGATGGTTGTCTTTTTTTGCTCTTGCTGTAGTCAACTGCAGGGCAGGGGAAGGCTTTGCTCTGTTTACTGTCATCCTAAATCAAAGGCTGGTTAAAGAACTCCATCTGGAGTATGACTTGTCACTGTGGCAAAGGAAAAGAAAACTCTGGAGGGCTTAGAACTAAATGTGCTGGCCCATAAGTGATTAATGCTAAGTGATCCACTGTTGGATCATTGGCCAGAAGTAGTCAAATGGGCCATGCGACCACAGGGTGGCCAGGAGTCACCATCACACCATGTGTTTGGAAGATGAGGAAGTGGAGCTGTTCAGCGAGTAGCATTGGTGGCACCATGACAGCTCAGGAGAGAGAACAATTAGAATTGTTCACACAGATTAGTTTAGTTTATGAATTGGCAAATGTTCTTATCCGTGTAGGTCACAAATGTCTGTTAGAAAAATGATGTCTACCTGAGCAAGGGTCTAAAAGAGCATCATTTCTCAAATTTTGTGTTGTATATCCCATTAGTGTCTTCATTAGATCATCTATATTCCATTAAAATTTCAAATGCCCTTTTCTGAAGCCACTGAATATACACAACTCTTTTGTTATTTGAATTTTAAGGACTTAGCTAGATGTGGTGGTGTACACCTGTAATCATTGGGAGGCTGAAACAGGAGAATTGCAGGTCTGAGGGGAGCCTCAGCAACTTAGTGAAACCCTCAGCAACTTAGCAAGATTCTGTTTCAAAACAAAAAAATAAGAAGGGCTGTAGGTGTAGCTCAGAGGTAGAATGCCCCTTATCTCTTCAAAAAAATTTTGTGCATGACTTCTTTTCTTCCTTCCTTCTTATTTATTTATTTATTTATTTATTTATTTATTTATTTATTTATTTATTTATTTTGCTTCTTAGGATGACCCAGGGGCATTCTTCCTTCTAAGATAAACCTCTAACACCTTTTATTTTTTATTTTGAAACAGAGTCATGCTAAATTGTTGATGGTGGAATTCTTTCTTTGCCTCTGTGTACACCCAGTTGACCACAGGGTGCTAAGCACTTGGTGAATGTCATAAGGTAGAGAATTGGTAAGTGCCAAAAACTCACTCTGCCTGGAGCTTACACATATTCAATATTCCATAATCACCTTAGAGTATTAAAAGTCTATCCAGCGTCTTCTTTCTCCTACAAATTCCTCCATCCAATGGCAGTTCTGTTTCTTCACTTGTATCAAGTAATTTGTTGTTGTTATTATTTAATATCATTTTTAAGGATTTAAAAATTCTTAGAGAATCCTAGTAATTGTTAGGAAAACTTGCATGCTCCCTGCCTCTGCCTCACACAGGAAGGGTTTACCCTTCTCTGATATTTAGTTCCCCCTAAATTTATTTCCTCAGCTCCTCAATGGGTTCAAAAATATATGTAAACTGAGTGTGGTGACACATATCGTAATCCCAGTACCTTGGAGGCTGAGACAGAGGATCCCAGGTCTGAGGCCATCCTCAGCAACATAGTAAGATTATCATCAACCTATCAAGACCTTGTTTCAAAGCAAAAAATAAAAAGGGTTTGGGGTATAGCTTGGTAATGGGTTCAATCTCCAGTGCCATAAAAATGTATCTTTATAATTTAACTGTTTTATTCATTGTTATGATGCAAGTGTTGGATATTTGTCATCATTTTCATTATAACCAGAGGTAGAATTTTGAAGAATCTCTGGTTTTGAAATCACTTTACCAACTTTTTTTTGTTATAAAAACTATCATATCTACAATAATTTCATAAAGTACAAAAAAATTGCCAGTACTTCATCCATATGATTTTCATCAATTGTCATAGCTGTCTCTGGATTGCTGTAATTTCAAAGTATTTGGGGTCCAAGTGAGAAGTGTCTTCCTTTCTCTCCTAATGCTCCACTCAACATTCAGCTGTCAAAATTCGTTTGCTTCTTGGATTCCACTTACTCTCCATTTACCTCTTACATATACCATCTTTGATACAAAAGATGAAGTGTATCGTCCTGAAGTCACGCAGTGAAATTCAGCTCTGTAGTGTCTTTTTCTTCCAAAGGAGTGCTCTGATTTTCATGATACTCAGGGAAAACAAGGTACTCTGAGGATGTTATATCCTCCACCATGAGATGGCATTGGCAGCTGGTATCAAGCAAGACCAGTACATTTATTTCTCTTAAGATATAGTTTTAAATTACACAGTACTGAAAAATACTAATGGGAATGTCACATCACAGGGTATCTGTGAAAATATTCAAGTTTGTGGGTAGGATCCTCTGAGACAGGTACCATGGACCTCAGTGATTGTTCTTGCCAATGAGCTAAGGATTGAATCCAGGCTACACATTAGAACGCAACAGATTTTGCCTGTAACAGGCAACAAAAGAAAGGCACTCAAGAAGAAATTAAAAGAAAAAGAAAATCGTTAGATAAATTCTTTTATTTTTTTATTTTACTTTATTTTATTATTTTGAGCTGGGGATTGAATCCAGGGGCATTCTACCTTCAAGCTCTACCTCAGTCCTTTTAATGTTTTTGTTGTGGATTTGAAACAGGATCTCGTTAAGTTGTTGAGGGCCTAAAAAATTTGCTGAGGCTGGTCTCAAACTTGTGATCCTCCTGTCTCAGCCTCCCAAGAACTGGGATTACAGGTGTGTGCCACTACACCCAGAATAAGTCTTTTACTTAATAATTTATGGCTCCTACCTTCCTTTTCAATCAGTGCTAGTGACTATATCACACTCTTTATATATTTATTCCTTTAGGGGAGTCGGAGGAATAGCACATGACTCTTCTGTCTTGCAGGACAGATGAAGGTGAGCCTCTCTTTCTGCATTGCTTCACTGACATAGAGAAGCACAGCATTCACATTGTGCTTGGTAGCCTTCAACTCTCATGCACAAAAGAACACTGGTGTTTTGCATGTTTGCAGATGTATTTTAACCTTGACTATGCTGTTTTCTTTTTATTAAAATAGATTATTACCTCAGTCATATTAGAAGTAGTTGGGGGAAAATCTTAGAAAAGTAAATATAATAAAGCACATTCCATTTTTCTAATCATTACTTTAAATGGTCATGAATTTAAATTTAATATAAAATTTATTGTCTAAGTTGATACTGATTATCAACTCTATGAGGGAGATATTTATGTCCTTTTGTTCTTTATTGATGAAGAAACTCAAGTGCATGGAAACTTCAATGCAAAAATAGAACTGGCTTGCCCAAGTTGACAACAAAATTAATAATAGAATTGTCAGTACTCACCAAATTCGTATTTCATCTATTTTGAATGCATTGTTAAATAAGACCAGTTTAGTATAAGAACGGGATGCATTTTCACCTCTAAGGCAAGGATAAAAGTAGATGAAACTATTGCTAATAGCATCAGTTTAATTTTATTTTTAAATGATGGTTCCAAACTGGTTTTTGACTCCTTTTTCTCCTCTTCCTCCTCATTTAGCTTTTATTCTCTTATCACGAATGTTTCTCACAGCCAACTAGCCAAATGAAAAGTACGGCTTGATTAAGGATCTCTCTTGTCAGTAATTTGTGCCTAATGTTTTTAGCTTTCCCATGGGCCGTTGTAGAAAATGGTAAATCTGGTTTAAATGAAACCTGATCCTGTTAATGGTTTAATAGCAGCTGCCACAGGGTTATGGCATTTTTCAACAGATGCCTCTGTTTCATTTTACTTCTAAACTAAGTCTTGAGATATTTACATGAATTATATAAAATAGATTTACACTTTCTGCTAAAATATATTGTAAAAGTTTCTATCTTTGTCCATTTAAAATATTCATATAAAACTTAAAAAAGAAACCTAAGTCTATAATCTATTTTTGAAATAAAAAGATTATTCACGTTTTGTATTTTCCTAAATATTTTTTCGAAAGATCAAGGCATAACCTGCACCTCTACATCTGGGAATTTGTGCAGTGGCTTGTGCAATTTGATCATTTCATTCATCTTTGTATTTAGTGTTATTTATTTAGCACTGACAAATTACTCATACGGTTCTGTGTATTACAGTGTCAACTAAAATAAACATAGTAGTCAAAATTAAGTGGGACTCTATTTTTTTCCCCAAAGTGGTTGACTTTATAATAATAATTCAAGTTGTCATTACAAGTAGGATTCTTTTTTCTAGAGTGTGATAGTTTATTCAAACACTTGTAAAAAATCACTGTACAAAGTACTTGGGTGTGTACCTGAATGATACAAAGATAAATAACTGATGTGTAAAATAATGACTATAATGGAAGACAGAAATAGTCATATGATTGTCTTAGTCCGTTTTCCAGTGCTATAACAAAATACCTGAGACATGGTAGTTTTAAAAGAATAGGAGTTCTGTAGGCTCAAAATTCTGGAGGCTGGGAAGTCCAAGAGCAGTGCATTGGCATCTGGTGAAGGCTTTCTTGCTGCATAATAACATGGTGGATGGCATTACGTGGTGAGAAGGAGCAAGCATGCTAGCTTGGGTCTCTCTTCCCCTTCCTATGAAGTCACTAATGCCTCACCTTCATGACCTCATTTAATCCCAATTATCTTCCAAAGACCCCATCTCCAAGTCCCATTATCATATAAATTAGGGGATTCAGTTTCCGGCATAGGAACTTTTAATGGATACATTCAAACCAAAAGAGGTATTGGCTCAAGCAAAGAGGAATGAAAATGCAGAATACCCTGTTAGTTAGCATATTATAAGCATGATTTCTGAAGCTCATAAAGTAGAGTCTTCTGGCAGGGCCAAATTGGCCTGTTGTTTAGGTCACATTTTCATGGTAGTATGGCTGCTCATTTTCCTGGGGCTGGAAGAGTTATTTATATAAATCATCCAATGGTGAGTTTTCAAGGTCCAAGAACAGGAGTGCTGACCAAGTTTTACTTAATTCTCAATTGTCTATAGATATTAATTACTGAATAGAGTGGGTTTCTAAAAATACCAGCATGCCAGTATTCTCATCTTAATATCTTCCCTAGGCACTCCCTCAAAGGAAAGACATGGAAGCTGGCACCACTTTCTTGTTTGAACTCTTTCTCCTTTGCGTGGTGCATGCTTGTCTTGACCAGGTGGTGGGCTGGGCAGCTTTTCTTTTGTGTGATAACTTTATGGCAGTGGAGGGAAAATTCAAATGTCCCCTTCTATGAGAACATTTTGACAAGGAACTCCACAGTTTCCAGAAAATTGAAAATTTGATTTGCTGGACTTGGACCATTGACTGTGCCATCTCTATTTTCAGGTTTGTAAGGTGACTTAGTTAGTTGAAAATTTTTCCAAAATTGTTTTTTTTTTTCCCTAGACTTTAGCTTCCAATGCTGAAATTGAAAATATTAATATTTAGTAAAATTTCATGAAATGGCAAAAGTAATTACATCTCAACGCTGAGTTCTGATAATGCAGATTAAACTCATGTGTAGAAATAATGAATAAAATTCTAGAGTTAATGGGAAAGTTATAGATAAAATAATAGAGTCTTCTATGTGGTGAATGGGCCAGAACTCCCATGCAAGTGCTTCATTTTCAGCCTATGATCTGTTTGTTGTTGCAGTTCACAGCCTGTGCTACTTCATCTCATCAACACGGGATTGACCTTTTAGATTCACATTGACCTTTTAGATTTATCAAATTGTCTCATCATCTTAGAGAAAAATTAACTACACATATAATATTTTCAACATTTGTGGTAACAAATTTAGCTCTTAATAGGTAACTAAACTTCCATTGCATTTGGATGATCAAAAACACCACGAAAGCCATACTCAGCTTTCCCCTGAATTCTCCGTATGTTTATTGGCTGAAGGAGAGAAAGCAAAGTTACATGTGGACACTACAACTGGTTCCTGGGAGAAAGAAACTTGAGAAAAACATTTCACATTTAGGGGTGATGGAGCTAAATCTGCCTTACACTCTTCTCAGGGTTGGTTGACTTGATTTTTTTTTAATCATTCTATACTAATATTTCAAGTTGTTTTATATTAAATAAAAGCAAGAAGTATTAATTCTTTATTAATAGATTATTTTCTATACCAATCTATTTAAAGGGAATGCAACCATCGACAAGCATATTAGTTTTCATATAGCATTGTCTATTACAGAAGTAAATATAAAATCACTTCTTTAAAACATAAGTTTGTTTCATCTAACCCCAATTGAAATGGCAATCATCAAAATCACAAACAACAACAAATACTGTCAAGGATGTGGAGAAGTGGGAACCCTAATACATTGTTGGTGGGATTGCAAACTTGTGCAACCACTGTGGAAAACAGTATGGAGGATCCTCAAACAAATGGGAATGAACCTACCATATGATCCAGCAATACCACTTTGGGTATCTACCCAAAAGAATAGAAACCAAACTATCAGACCAACTCATGTATATCTATATTTATAGCTGCACAATTCACAATTGCCAAACTATGGAAACAGCCAAGATGTCCATCGACAGATGAATGGATTACAAAACTATGGGATATGTACACAATGGAATTTTACTCAGCCAAAAAGAAGAACAAAATCATGTCATTTGCAGGGAAATGGACAGAACTGGAAAACATTATGCTAAGTGAGATTAGTCAGTCACAAAAAGTAAAAAATGCTATCCCTAATATGCGGAAGCTAGGAAGAAAGTGGGACATAAAAGGGACTCTAGACCTTGAAAAAGGAGAAACCTTAGATGAGCAAAGAAGGTAACTTAACTGAAGGTGATGGGGAGTGGGGAGGGAACACCCTAATGCACATGATGTACTTTCACAAACATATCAATCACTCAATTGAACTTGAGAAGGAGGGAGGGGGATGGAGTAGAGCAGGAATTGGAGAAGGGCTAAATGAGAAATGTATGCATGTATTCCTTTATCAGCCTGTAGCTAACAAAGATGTATTGTTACAGTGCACCAATAATAAAAACAAAACAAACAAAAAAACAAAAAAACACCACCATCACCACCACCACCAACAACAACAACAAAAAAAAAAAACCCAGAAGTTTGTCTCCATGGTCTTAATGCTCTTAGAATATTATTTTAGGCTTTGTTTGTTTTGGAGAGGGTAAGTTGATATCTTTTGATTCTTATTTTTATATGTTAGTCATTCTTGTATGCTGTTAAGAGTGGTAACCAAAAAAATGCACAAGAAAAATAAAACATTCTCAGAAAAACATTCTCAAGTAACATAGTTTGCTTTATAGGGTTTTGTTTGTAAAGACTGGTTTTATCAAGCACTAACTAAATAAATGTTTTTTGCAGTATCTTATTTACAGAAGGTCTAATTTAAAGAAGAGCTATATTAGAAATTATTATTTTTTGTACTAAGGAGTTATTTCTTTTACCAGCAGATTCACAAGTTTCCTTAACAGAGTGGATACTCTACCAGTATATTTAGCAATGGTAGAGAATGATTGGCAATAATTACAGTAATAGCAGAAATAGTTTTACCAGTTTGGTACTATGACTGAAAATATTACCAGTACAAGCCCTGTAGTAGCACGTTTACTTTTGAAACTATTGAATATTTTAATTATACTATACAAAAAATAACATAAGACATGCCAGTACTCAGTCCTCTGCTTTGCCAGTTCTTACTCTATTGTCATACTTACTTTACATGTTTTCTTTTAAAAAAATTACATTTTATATGTGGCAAAAGCCCTCTGTAAACTATTCCCTGATTCCATTCTCTTCCTTCTCTGATTGTTTACTAATCATTCCTATTTGTATTTTATTTATGTATTTTAATTTTCTTTACAAGTGTGTGTGTGTATGTGTGTGTGTGTGTGTGTGTGTGTGTGTGTGTGTTAGGGATGGAATCCAGGGCCTCGTGGATGCCAAGCAAGCATGCTACCCCTGAGATACATCTCCAGACCTCTATGCATATTTTAAAATATTTTCTGTTTATATATATATAATATAAATATGTGTAATATCTTTTCATTGTTTTTAAAGTCTATGTAAATGTATTATAATTCATATCTGCTTCTGCAACTATTATTTTCCCTAGAGTGTCTCTGTGATTTCTCTTTGTATCTATTTCTGGTTTACCAATTTTATCTTTGTATAGAATTTCTTTGCATGATTATAACAAAATTTTCTTATTTTTGATATGTTGTTTCCAATTACATTTCATTTTAAACAAGGCTATAATGACTGTTTCCTTGTCATTTTTGTGCTGGGATTGAACCTATGGCTTCCTGCTTGCTAAGCATGTACTCTGAGCTGCACCCCTAGACTCTACAATAATTATTCTTTTTTTGTGTGTGTGTGGTACTGGGGATTGAACTCAGGGGCATTCTACCTCCGAGCTATGCCCTCAGCCCTATTTTTTATTCTTTATTTTGAAACAGGGTCTCACTAAGTTGCGGAATGCCTCACTAGGTAGCTGAGGCTGGCTGAGAACCCGGATCCTCTGGTCTCAGCCTCCCAAATGCTGGGATTATAGGCATGTGCCACCACGCCTGGCTAAATAATTATTGTTGAACATATCCTCACTGTGCACATGGGTGAGAATTTTGCTAGAGATCCTCCTAGCTCAGCCTCCCAAGTACATGGTTTACCAGCATGTGCCATCATACATGGCTCTGAAATATTTTTATAAGTACTTATGGGTGATACGATTCAGATATGTTGTAGTTAGCAGCATAAATCTGGGTTTTAGTTTTGTAGATAATACATCTTTGAGTGAGTATGTTAGTCAGTTTTCTATTACTATAACAAATTTCTGAGATAATCAACTTATAAGAAGGAAAGGTTTGTCTCACAGTTTTGGAAATTTCAAACCAGAATCTATTGATCCCCTTGCTTTTGGGCCCATGGTGACCTATCCTGGTGAAAGCATGTGACAGAGCAAGATCACTCACCTCATGGCCAGAAAATGAAAAGAAAGGAGGAGAAAGTGGCCTCCTTGAGGTGCATGCCTCCAATCACAAAGTCCTCCCACTGGGACTCACCTCACAAGGTTCCAATATCACCAAGCTGAGGACCAAGCCTTCTACCATGGGCCTTTGGAAGACATTTAAAAACTAAGCTGTAGCAGTCAACTTCAATTTCTTTGTAATTCTTATTACTGTCATATTTGTACCCACTGATAACATCTTATTTTACATTTTATATTTGTCACTCTATTTCTTTGCTTTAAATAGATATATTGTCAAAAGTTTTTAAAAAATTATTTTCTTTATCTCTTGCTATTTGTAATATACAGACTTCATTAATTATTTTAGAAGTCATCCTTAATTTTCTTAGCTATATATCTAACTATGAACTATTTTAAACATAACTTTATTACATATTTCTCTTCTCTTCCTAGGTGTGAGAAGGACTTTCAGAGTGCCTTAATAGCCCAGTGAATGCCTCCTCTTACTCTTCCTATCATTGTCTATATTTTCAGTATCACTTTTTTATAAACACAAAATTTAGAGTTTCTCTTTTTACTCTTAAGAGAAAATTAATTTACCTACACGATCAATCAATATCTGTGATTTTTCATATTTCTTGCTCTGATTTCATTTTTCTTGCTGAAGTAAATCTTGAGTAATTCACTGACAGTTTGACTCTTTCTTAGCCATTGTATGTCTAAAAGTATGTATTTTCCCCTACTTTGGATAGATCATTAATCCATGTATAAAATTCTAGGATAGTAATAATTTTCTCTTACTATTTCCATTTTTTTTGTTCATGTATAGTGAACAGAAATTGATAGTAAGTGACCTACAGAAAAATCTCAAGAAGAGTGATAGATTTAAATTTCTAATTTATGTAGATCCCTCTTATAGTTATTTAAGAGACTTTATTTGAGGAGGGTATGTCTAGAAATAGGTCAGTTAGGAAAATTTTAGAATAGACCAAGCAAAAGACAAAGTCCTGAGTGAGGGCAGAGATAACAGTAAAGTCGGAGAAGAAACTGTAGATTTATATAGCATTAAGGAGACACAGTAAAATGACTATTATAATAAGAATGGCTGCTGATTGGTTATGGATAAAGAGGGTTAACAAAGGATGATTCTTAAATTTTGAACATGGGTAGACATGGACATCAGAGCAGGTGATAGGAGGTAAAACAGAAAGGACAAGATTAGAGGGAAACACATATGCTTGATTTGGGGACTATTGGATTTGAGATTTCTATATTATATCTAAATAGAAATGGTCAGGAGACCATTGAGGAAATCAACATTAAATTCAGAAAAGAAAAGGAGAGTTGGGAAGAACATGTCCATTAGAATAGTATGGGCATAGAGACCCTAGCTGAAGTGGTTGAGTTCAACCAGGGAGAATGGGCGGGCGGAGTAGTCAGAGTTGGGTTGCACAGCTCTGGGAAACCGCCATGTTTCTGGAGAAGGGTGCTGGGTCCAAAGTTGAATTGGTGAGACCCAAAGCCTACACGATTCTACTTCCTGGGAACCTTTTGTTTTCCTGTTTTGTTCTATCAGTTGGACAACATAGAGCTTCATAGAGAGTGATAAACATCTCTTAAATTTTAACTGGAGTTTTTCAAGTCCCTTGTAGATAATTCCTTGCTGAGATCATTAAAGCTCTACCAGTTGCCAGGCTCAAGTTTTAGAATTCCTGCTTCCCTAAGGGTAAAGTCCGGTACAAGCCCTGGGCTTCCCAGTCTGTACTTGATCAGCTCCCTCATGACTAAGCCAAGATAATCAGCTAATGACTGCCTAGATGCCACCCCTCCAGACAACTAAATGTCATTTTGTAGAGTCACGTATACCTGAAAATGTTTTGTTGCAATTTTATACACAGAATACATAAATGCAAAATTATATGCCAGTGGCTTTAAATAAATATTTGTGAAAACAAATTAGAGATGAGATATATATGATGCAAGGTAATAAATGCCATCGTTACAAAGCCACTTGATCAAAGTACATTGTTTCTCACCTGTCAGAACTTGGATTTGATTTACTTGCTGCCAGAGGAGATGGGGGGTGGTTGACATCTTGGTCTGGTTTGGGAAGATAATGAGTAGAATTAGTCATCCTCAAAATGTACCTGTAAGCTGATTTTAAGTATTTTGTGCTGAAATTTAATAACTCTGAGGCTGTAATATTTTATTGTAACTTCAAATATTTGGGGTGAGCGACAATGAGTGTGCCAATATGCTTAGTGTGGAGAAGGGAAAAGGAAGAGCAGGAGGCTTAAATTAGCCTACGGTGCTGGCAGTCTGAAAAAACAGAGTATCCTGAAAGGGGTCCCAGAGAGACACGGAGAGCAGCGAGTGTCATAGTTAGCCTTACTCCAGATTTCCTCCTGGGGCAGCTCTGCGGACGCTTCTGGACATTGCATTGACGTCTCACTGAGTCGGCTGTGCAAGAGAATGAGTTTACACTTGCTATCTGTTGAATCCAATCTGTCAGGCCTTCCACCATGAGGGTCTGGGATGCCTCGTTCTGTGATAAGATTATATTAACATTAGCATATCTTATGTGTAACCTGGGTGTTATGGCTTTGGTATCCCCCCCCCCCCGAATTTATATGTTGGAAACTTGGTCCCCAAAGCAGTAGTGTTAGAAGTGTGCCTGTCAGAGATGGCTCAGTCAAAGTGAATTAATAGATCACTGAGAATTCGGTTAGTTATCATGAGGGTGAGTCTGATATAAAAGCCAGTTCGCATGGCACACGCCTGTAATCCCAGTACTTTGGAGGCTGAGCTAAACATCTTATTTTAGAATTTTTAACTTTGGGCCAGGTGTGGTGGCACATGCTTGAAATCCCAGTACTTGGGAGGCTGAGACAGGAGGATTGGGGGTTCAAGGTCAGCCTCAGCTACTTAGTGAGGCCCGTGACAACTTAGTGAGACCATGTTTCAAAATAAAGAATAAACAATAGAGTGGGGGTATAGCTCAGAGGTAGAATACCCTTGGATTCAATCCCCAGTATTACCAAAAAAAAAAAAAAATTATCAGATTCAAAAGTCAACTATAAAGTTGCTCTCTGAGACACTGAAGAATTCATGTATTTGCAAAGTAAAATTCTTTTATTTCTCAATGCTTTTCGATTAAGCATGAAGCTAAACATTTTATTTTAGAATTTTTAACTTTGGGCCAGGCGTGGTCCAGTACTTGTAATCCCATTACTTGGGAGGCTGAGACAGGAGGATTGCAGGTTTGCAGTTAGCCTCTGCTACTTAGTGAGGCCTTCCACAACTTAGTGAGACTCTGTTCCAAAATAAATAATAAATACATAGGATTGGGGGTGTAGCTCAGAGGTAGAATGACCCTGGGTTTAATCCCTAGTACAGCAAAAAAAAAAAAAAAAAAAAACCAAAAAAACAAAAACAAAAAAAACCCAGAATTTTTTTACTTTGGAGAAAGTAGGTTCTGAATTAACTAACAAGGTTTCAGTGTTGCTGACATTTTAGCCTAGTTTTAGGACACCAAGCAGAAGATTAGAAGCAGTTGCCCTTACAGCATTTTCTACAGATCATTTTTGCTTTCTAGTTTTTCCTGTGGGTAATGAAGCTCCATTTCCACACCTCCTGCACTGTGCTGCAGACTTGGCTTTTAGAATGCTGCCCCCAGTTCCCCTGAACGGAGGACAGCAGGCATTCCAGAAAACAAGAACACTGACACATCAAGTATGAGAATATGGCATATCACAAGACGAAGAATTTTTTATGCCTTAGAAAAATATTTTAAAAATCCCCTCCAGATTATCATTTTGCTCTGTTCTGAGCTTGGAGACTGATGTAAGCCTTGCTTTCGAAGATTGCAGAAGGCCCTCCTGTTCTTATTCGGAACAGATTCATACAAAAACAGAACTTAAAAATCTCTTTGAATACATGTCTCCGCTATTGCTTCTATTTATTTATTTTTCTCTTGGAAGTTCCTAAGTGTATTATTAGCGGTTAATATCCCCGTGGGTTTGTTTTCTAATATATCAGGGCTGTGATACAGTATGCTGCTGCTGCCACTGATACGTTGCTCAGAGATTTAATAATGGGTAAACAAACACAACATGTGGTAATTCATTTCAAATTAAAAGTTTATTAAACTCTGGCTTGATGACTTTCTGGCTATTTACAATTAAAGGAGCAAACCTTGGGGAAGTGGTGACCACGTGGTGTGTTCATGGCTGCAACGTTTCCCTCTGAAAAATGTGTTTATGATCTCCTGCAAGCTGTCCTACATCGATAGCGCCATATGTAATCTGTTGAATCTAACGCTGTCCCCAAATAATGAAAAAGTGACTCTCATGCTCACTTGCGAGCACACAGTTGTGTGTATGCTCGGGCACCCGCAGCCGTTCACATACACATGCTCCCAAGAGGATTCTGAATTTAATCCCACGGTCTATGTTTTAAATGGTGATCAGCCTTGAAAATAGGTGGATGCCTGAGGCCAGAATAATATTTATAAAAAGGAAAAAGGCCGGAAGAAAAGGCCCATGATACAACTTTTGGGTTATTATTTTAGGAGAGACACTAAGGGAATATTTATTATTATTATTTTATTTTTTATTTTTTAGGGCTATGTTGCAAGGACAATAATCTCTGACAAGGTCTAGTATGTTTTGTGATGCCGAATCAATTTAAGAGAATTTCAGTGTGTAACCACAGAAAACAGATCATGGTGCTAAACGCTATGGGATGATTATAAGTCAAGATGACATCCAATCCCTGAACCTTAGTGACTTACTTGAGCCTCCCCCTTGTCCACAAGGAGATAAGCACATGCACACCTGTCCAGTAGGTGGTGTGTGGAGTTTGCAGCACTCTATTTTCAGAATGGACCAGCAAGCCTCCTGGGAGAGAATTCTACTTCACACTTAGAGAAGTGAAGCAGATCCAGTTGGCTAAGATGCAGTTGTTAGATGAGAGAAGCAACTGTGGGAAATGTGTATCGTGACTGAACCAGATTTGTTCTGTAGCCCAGTCACCTGATAAAGAGATTGCCAGGGTCAGTGGCATGGGAACACTCGCCAACTTGCTGAAAGCGAGCACCATTGTATTGTATACTGTACAGGACAGTGTATACTATGCTGTGAGACATACTATAGACAAATATGTTCTATATACTCCAACTCTGTGATACAGAGGCCGCTGTGGGGCAGTATAAATGAGTATAAACAAGTGGTTTACAGGCTCATTTGAGACAAGGGTAGACTTCCAGAAACAAATGAGGGAGCTTTTGGAGGTGTTTAAAATTTGTTTGTTCTTCTTTAATAACATTCCATTCAGAGTTGGGCATGGTGATGCACATCTATAATTGCAGTACTTGAGAGACTGAGACAGGACGATGTATATTCGCAGGTTCAAGACCAGTCTCAGCAACTTAGTGAGAAACTAAACAATTTAGTGAGATTCTGTTTTAAAAATTTTTTTAAAGGGTTGGGGTATTGCTCAGTGGTAGAACACCTCTAGGGTGGTTCAATCCCCAGTAATACACATACATATGGGCACATGCACATACACACAGACACACACACACAGACACACACACATACACACACACACACACACACACACCCCAAATTTAGAATTCTGTATTGGTGTGACCTGAGGAAATATATGCTAATTTCACAATCCGGATTTGAATGGCAAGTATAGGTGGAAACTCTTTGGAGTAAAAGGAAGGTTACAAGCTAAAAGAAGTCAGAATGGCACAAAATATATTTGAGGTATTATAAGAAACCATTGGACTGCAGCATACACGTTGAGGTGCATTTGGGCAAGGAGTATTTTTAGGCAAGAAATTTAGTAAGGGGACCATGATATTAACCCAGAGAAGAAATGGCAAAGACCTGAAATAGAACAGGGCTATGAGGTACATTGGCGAGCTGCTAAAGTTGAATGGATGGGATTTGAAAAGTGACAGTTATGTCCTAATGAAAGACATGAGGATCATAGACAAGAGTATTTATACCTTAAAAAATAGTGTTGCCCTTACCAGAGATAAGGGATCTTAAAAGAGCAGATCTCGGATAGAAGTTAACCTGCAGGTTTTGATGGAACCAAATTTAAAGGGTTGGAGAAATTAAGAGAACAATGAGCAGCTTAGAGTTGAAAAAATCAATTTAAGATTCAGGACAGACATAGTGGAGTCATTCTCATAGGGGATAGGACTAAAACCGGAGGAATGAAGGAGTTTATGAATGAACAAAAGAGGGGATGAACCTGTAGGAAAATCTTAATTTAGGGAACAAATCTTTAAAAAGCACCAAAGAAATGGCACAGGAGCAATCTGAAAAAAGTAGTAGAAGAACTAGGAGGTGGCACATCATGGAGCCATGGAGTATATGTTTCCTTGTCAGTGCTTGTAATATAAATGCTAGAGGAAACAAAAAGCCACTATTGAGGACAATGATTTAAACTATTTTTTTTTTTTTGATCATGGTATAAAAGCGGTACACATCCAGTAGAAATCATCCTTCTGATGTTGAGATTTGGATCTTTTGTGAGGCTGGTGATGTGTGTTCCGAGCCTCCGCCATGAGGCTGGGAGGCAGCAGGAGCCACCACTCCCAAAGGTCACAGGGTCACTAGGGGAACAGGCAACATTCTCCAGCGAGCTGCATTGAGAAGTTCTCCATGCACTGAACACATTTTCTACTTGGGATATCGTTAGTTTAGACAAGGTTTGTCAGGTCATAACCCTGTCATGAGTGCAAGAGCAGATACACTATATTACGTGCCACATACTTTATATGGAGATTCATTGATAACGAATGAGCCTCTTGGTGTACACACAGACCACCCGAACCCAGCTGGCGTAAAAAGTATTGTCTAGTGGAAAATCAACCCAAATACTAACCAACCATGGAAGAAGTCTATTCATACTGAATATATTTACTTGGACTCTGCTCCTAACCAAATGAATCAAATACTCTGGGGTCAAGGTCTAGACATTAGTAGTCTTTAAAAAGTTCTCCAGGATATGAAACACTGATGTGAAACTACTAATTGCTTTGATATTTTTTTCAGTTATTTAAAACAGGGTAAGACAATTTCCACCTTCAGGTGTTCTTTCATGGTATTCCACCTGGAAAAGTCCTTTCCTGCTACTAGCTTAAAAAGTCCTTCTTAAGCCGGGCGTGGTGGTGCACACTTGTAATCCCAGCATTTGGGAGGCTCAGACCGGAGGATCCGGGTTCATTGCCAGCCTCAATTACCTAGTGAGGCCCTCCGCAACTTAGTGAGACCCGGTTTCAAATAAAGAATAAAAAATAGGGCTAGGGGTGTAGCTCGGAAGTAGAATGCCCCTGAGTTCAATCCCCAGTACCGCAAAAAAAAAAAAAAAAAAAAGTCCTTCTTAAAGAAGCCCGACCCAGTGCATCCATGCATCCAAGGTTTCTTCACTTCTTAGTAATGATGCGTTCGTTTGCATGTCTCCTCCATTTCCCCATCTAGATGACAAGTCTCGTGAGGGTAGGAACCAAAACCTCATGCTCCATTCCTTCCTGTGAAGATGTGTCGAATAAATGAGTAAATTAATATATTCCTTAGGCAACTGTGGATTCGCAAGAAATGCAAAATAATTATTTTCATTTGGCAATTACACAACATGTGGCCATAGAGTCAGAAAAGCAGTGGAAATCATGATTTACTACTGAGTATTGTGGAATCTCTGTGAGACAGTTTTGCCATGAATTTAAAATGAGTATAATAATAGCTGAATTTTCTACTTCCATGTTTATAGGGGGAATCAAGTAAGACAATAAATGTTAAAGTGACTCACTCATCTTTTAATGTGGTTTGATTGTACTGCATTACCTGAATCTGTTCTGTTACAAAGCAGAAATCCTGGGGATTTGCCCTCCTGCAAAACCCAGAGCTGATTCTGAAGGTACCAACTCTATTGAGTCCCATTACCATGCCTCATATATTTGTCTAAGACTTGGAAAATTACCCACAGAGAGACTGCAAACTATAGGAGGGCAGGGGTGCTTGTTTTGCTTACCAAGATACTCCGGAGCTTATAACAATACTCTGCATATTATAGATTCCCAGTAAGCTGAAGGAATAAATTAATATGGCTCTCAATGACAGATGGGCTTACAGCTCCTTTCTGTGAAAAGTAGTCAAGCAGGAAGTTTATTTTATTTTTTAAATTACATCTTGTAAGATTGACTTCTTTAGAGTGTACAGTTTTATGAAATGTATCTCATGTGAGGACTTGTGATAATCAGAATAAAGAACCACTTCATCACCCCCCAAACTCCTTTGTGCTGTCTTTTATAAGTCTATCCTTCCTTCCCTCTTACACCTCAGCCTAAACCCTGGGACATGTGATCTGTTTACCAATGCTATGGTTTTGTCTTTTCAAAATTGTCATCCAGTTTGCAACCTTTTGTGGAGAGGAGCTTTTTCTTTCAGCCCTCAAGATCCATCTATGCAGTGTGTATTAGCTATTCCTACCTGTTCATTGCTGAGTGGGATTCTATTGTATGGGTATACCACAGTCATTTTATCTGTTCACTTATTGAGGGATGTTTGGATTGTTTCCATTTGCGTGATTGTAAGTATTTATTTCAATATTCACACACAAGTTTTGGGGAAAAGTATTTCTCTAGATCATTGGCTTAAGACTGCAATTTGCTGGATTGTATAGTATGCATATATTTAACTTTATAAGAAATTACCCAACTGTTTTATAGAGTGGCTCTGCCATCTTGCCTTTACACCAGCTGCGTATGAAAGTTTCAGTTGCTCTGTCTCCTTCCTCATCAGCACTGAGTGTTAACAGTTGTCTGAAGAGTCATTCTATTTTGTGTGTGGTGGCACCTCATGATTTCGGTTTGTATTTTGCTGGCTAATATTGTGAAACATCTGCATATGTACTTATCATTCATACATCCTTTTTGCTGAAGTATTTATTTGCTCATTTTTAAATTGGGTTGCTTATTTTTTTACTGCTGAGAGTTGAGAGTTTTCCCACATTCTGGATACAAATCCTTTCTTGACTAATTGGCTTACAAATACTTTCTCCTTATCTGTAGTTTGCCTTTTTTGTTTTCTTAATATTGTCTTCCATGGAGCAAATGTTTAGAATTTTGATAGATTAAGCCCAGTCTATCAAGTTTTAAAATAGATTGTACTTTTGATGTCATTTCTGAGCTCTTTGGCCAATCTCAGTTCACAAGACTTTTCTGTTTACTACTGAAAGTTTTGTAGTTTTACATTTAGATTGATGTTCCTTTGAAGTTAGTTTTTGAATAAAATATGAAGTTAAGGTTGACATATTTTTTCATATGAATGTCCTCTTGTTCCAGGATCATTTGTTGAAAAGACTATTTTCTTTATTGATTTGCCTTGCACTTGGGGTCTAAAATCAATTGCCCAACTTCCACATTTCTAAGGAATATGATAATCAGTTTCCTCAACTTCCTTATTTTGTCCCAACCAATGACACTTATTCCTTTGAATTCTTGGTCTTAAACTCTGTAAAAGGATTTGCTACTATTTTTGAAGGTCATGTGACAATTCTTTTTCTAGTAACTTATTAAAATACTAGAAGCATAAAATACTAGAAACAAATCAATAGACCACACATGTATGATTCCACTTTAGTCATTTATCTGGTTGGCCTGGTCAACAAATAGGGTTGTGCCCAACATAAGCCACAGGGAGAGGAAAGACAAAGAGTAAATCAACTAATACTGGTAGTAGCAGAAGCACAGTGCAGAGTAGCTAAAGGACTTTAATACTGAAGCCCATGAACAAGGAGTCTTGAAGGAAGGGTCATCAGGGCTCAGTTGGTGTTCCCAGTCATTACGAGAGTGTATCCAGGGCCAGTTTTAGCCAAGTCTTTATATCACATTTTCTGAAATTCTTAGTCCTCCATACCCACATGGGTAAGATAAGGAAAGCAAGTTTTTCTTAATATCAGTTATCCCGGGCCGGGCGTGGTGGCGCACGCTTGTAATCCCAGCATTCGGGAGGCTGAGACCAGAGGATCCTGGTTTGCGGCCAGCCTCAGCTACCTAGTGAGGCACTCCGCAACTTAGTGAGACTCGGTTTCAAAATAAAGAATAAAAAAATAGGGCTGGGGGTGTAGCTCGGAGGTAGAATGCCCCTGAGTTCAATCCCCAGTACCGCAAAAAAAAAATATATATATATATATCAGTTATCCCAAATACCTCTCCCCCCCTCCTCTCTACACACACACACACACACACACACACACACACACACACACACACACACAGTTAATAATTTGTCATTTTGGATAGTTTTTAAGGAATGAGTAGTCCTGAAAACTATATTCAAGATTTTAAGAATTTGGAATAACTACTTTAGAATCATCATTGGTGAAACTTTGAGGCAAATTTTGGACTTTATGGCATTTGCTTTCTCAGGTTTATTTATTTATTTACTTATTCAAACTGCCTAAGTGGATCTGAGTCCTTCATCTGAGTACCAAATTGAGCCTCAGGGAACCACAGTATGTTTCACAGTGATTCATCTGCATAAAAAGCTAATTACCTGCATTTTAAAATGCCTTTATTTAAGATATGGAAATGTGTCAAAATATTTAAGTCACAGAAAAGCTTCAAAATATTTTAAAGTAATTCAAATTGTTTGTATAAAATGATCAGTACCTTCCTTCCTTCCTTCCTTCCTTCCTTCCTTCCTTCCTTCCTTCCTTCCTTCCTTCCTTCCTTCCTTCCTTCCTTCCCCTTTTGTTCCTTTATAGCAATGAAGTTGTCACCTTGTAACTTTATTTACAAACTGAATAAGGCTTCCAATAGCTATAACATTAAACTCCCCACATTGAGGCTTAGCTGGGAAAATTCTACACAGATGTTCACTGGAGGTGCAGTAATGGTCCAATACTATTAATGGATTTCTTTTAAAAAACTATCATAATTTGTTTACGTCCTTGGCTTATTTTGTGAGGTTCTTTGCCATCCATCACGGTTCATTACAACAATGTTTTTTGTTTGATCCACTTCCATCTCAAAGTCATTTCTGAAGACTGCTGGAATTGAAAAGGCTTTAAACAGTCATGCAGGTCTTTAATTGTAAATTAGTTTTGACAGGACTATGATGCAGAGTCCTGCCTGGGTCCAGAATGAGGCTGGCTGACAGCTCCTCGCTGCTCCAGGAGCAGGGGAACATGTGGAAGGAATTGTTCTTTTCCATTTCACAGCTTGTCATTTCCTCTGCAGGGCAGCCCCTGACCCCTCAGAGAGATCCCGACACCCATACGGGAAGTGTTCCCACTGATGTAAAGGAAGTAGAGAAGCAGTTTAACATGAAGAAAGGAGGGAGGAGGGTGTGTCAAAAAGATCTGGGGGACAGAGAGATAGACAGGATTTAAACTGTTTCCAGCAGGTTATAATCTTGACCTCATTGTTTCATGGGCAAATATTGCAAATCTGATTATTTAGGGTTCAGAATTATGGGTCTTTTAAAGCTACCCTTTCCTGTTTTTGTTTTGTTTTGTTTTAAGTGGAAGTGGCAATAAACATGGATGTGCCACATGTAAATGATCAAAATAAAGGCTGGAGGAAAAGGTGCAAATACACATTTGCCGTACTGTGTGGGTGTATGGGGTGTGTTTCTAATTATAGACTATGTGTGGATTAGATCAACAACATCAGATTGCAGCTTATGT
Organism: Graphiurus murinus; assembly: GCA_004027655.1. Taxonomy (NCBI): domain Eukaryota; kingdom Metazoa; phylum Chordata; class Mammalia; order Rodentia; family Gliridae; genus Graphiurus; species Graphiurus murinus. Next base: position 32,627 of record PVLC010005860.1, on the reverse strand, counting down.
TTTCTAGACATTTTATACCCTCCACATTTTATTTGGTCTCATATATTTATCACAGTAAATGTTCTCTCTGTATTTACAGTACTAAGTAGTGCAATGAGGAAACCCAAGCAACAGTTGTGTTGCATCATCATTCAAATTGGCGTACCATTCTTTTTACTGAATTGACAAAGACTATTCAAAACTCCTCAGATTATCAATATTTCAGGAGTGACTAACGAAGTCGTTTTTGAAAGTACAACTAACATGTCGCATCACCTAATGACAAGGAAGCATTCTGAGAAATGATCACTAGGCAATTTTGTCATTGCACAAACATTAGAGATTGTAATAAAACAGACATGGAGGATATAGCTACTACACCTCTAGTCTCTACCACAAGGCTAGCATCCTATATGTGGTCCATCGTGAAAGAAGGATTGTTATGTGATATGACTTCTTTTTCTTTGTTAAACATTTGGAACCTTTCTTTTTCATGATATATATTTTTCTGAATGCATTCTTTAAAAGAAGATTTACATTCCCCTCATCCCACCTCCAAGCCCCGTTTTATGGATGCATATGTGTGTGTGTTCTTTAATCTACTGTGGTGAATATGTTTACAAGTGCAAGCATGCCATGTATATTCGTCAATCGTCATAAAAATACACTCTCCATGGAAATAATACTGTTTGGTTCGTTCTCTTAAGTCTGCATATACTTAGTGTCTCAGTATTAGACAAACATCCTTGCAAAATGATAGTGCAGAAGTGGATAGTGACAGCATATTTTCAACTGAATGTGAGCCACTGCAAGGCCTAGCAGGTTAAGACAATGAGAGCACTTTGAGTAGTCTTGGGAGCAGTGTCTCAGGTGGGAAGAGTTACCATGGAGCCATGACAAAGACATCCTTATCCTTGGACCCACTATTCAATCTGGACTTTCCTAGAAGTACCCAGAACCAAATACAGTTCCAAATGAGTGTGTAGGGAATAAGGAAATGCAGGGGCGAAATGTACGTTTGGTCCATTTTTACTAACATATGAATTGTGATGAAAGAAACCTGGCTGACTGGTGAGCATTTGCTCTGGAGACATGATAAAGTAGCAGTCTATCTGATTTGATTCCAGTTTGCATTTGCTCCAGTTTGTGTTACTAGTTTTGATTAAAGGTTCTTTCGGCAAGCCCATAGGTGGTGGCATCTCCTTTGGTTCTGTGCTGTCCTTTTAAAATTGGTGGAGCCACCAGTGGGGATGGAAATAATGGAATTATGAGCGTTCACAAGAATAAGTGGGCTTATTAACTTTCGAAACATGAAGCTGGCTTTGGACACCTGAATGGTGGGACTGATAGAGTTCACTGTCTTCGAGTTTCTAACATATAAACATGGTGCTGAGTGTGTTCAATGTGGAAATAATTGAGATAAAAACAGGTAGAAGGGGAGGGCGCTTTATCCATAGTGATCCATTCAATCTAACCAGGTGGACTTTATGGAATAGGAAATACAGATTAGGAAAACAGGATTCTGAGTAAAATAGCAAGAGAGCATTTTGGCAGGGAGTAGGAGGAAATCAGTCTCTCTTGACATTATAACCATTTTCTAAGAGAAATCAGTTTGTTCTTGAATGCTGGCATGTGGTGATAATGCATGTAAGGAGTGCATGCTTTGTAGCACTGATACATGACACATGTTTTCTGAATGTTTGGTGTTACTAGAAGCCAGAACGTTTGTCCTGTCTTTCTTGGTAAAGCCATGACTATTTTTCCTTAAGATTATTTGCTATAACTTGCAAAATGAGCATTGGTCCCTAACTATTTCATCAGAGTCTTGAGCATTTGGAATTTTGCAAGTTTGAAATTTCAATGAAAAAAGACCTGCAAATACATCTTATATGCTTAGGAAAAAGCATATAGCAGGCATAATATTAATGTTGAAGACATCAATGGCCTTTATAATAAATGTAGTTAAGAGGAATAGGTTATAAAATTCATTTATATTTATGAAGTTGTGTTTGAAAGTACAGCTATGTGTCACCTGATGACAAGGATGCATTCTGAGAAATGCATTAGTAATTGTTTATGTTTACCTAACATCATTTGTTGAAAGGGCCCTCTTTCCTGAATTACTTTTACAATTTTCTTAAAAATCAGCAGCTGGGCATATTTTTGTACATTAATTTCTGTCTTCTCTATTCTCTTATTATCTATCTATCCCTCTGCCAATACCAAACAGTCTTAATTACTGTATCTATATAGTAACATTTAGTATCCAGGTGAATGGTTACTCCCACTTATTTATCTATTCTAAAATCTGTGCCTTTCTATATACATTTTGGAATAAGCTTGTGTGTATGTAAACACAGTCTGTGTTGGGGTGTTGACAGGACTTGCTCTATGTTTACAGTGGTCCTATAAGATTCTATAGCCCAGTGACACCATAGCCAACTTAATTTGTGTAAGTACACTCTGTGATGTTTGCATAATGGCACTAATGACACCTTTCTCAGAACATATCTCCCTCTCTAACTTTACTGTGGCTATACACATCTGTGACAGTTCCCTATGTCAACTTGAGTCAGTTGTAGATACCTTACTTCCATTCAACTCCCTATTTTATTTTCTTTATTTTGGGGGTACTGGAAATTGAATTTCAGGGCATTCTACCTCTGAGCTACACCCCTAGCCCTTTTTATTTTTTATTTTGAAACAGGGTCTCACTAAGTTGCTGAGGGCCTTGTTTCTTACCTATAGAGAAGAGATAATAGGCCCTTCTTGAGTATTAGTATTACTTTATGTGAAGTTTAACACGTGTAGTAAACCCTCATAGAAGCATACATGTGTTATTTAGTTGATTCTCATAATATTAGACATACATTTCATTTTGTCTGCAGCCTCTTTAATTGTGACATTGGGCAAAGACTCCCGATGTCCCTTTCTGTAATTTTCTCTTGGCAATAGGGACTCACTAGTAGATAAAATAATTTATTATTCTAAATAGCTTTCGATGTTCCAAGTTCAGTGGAAGTGTTAATTGATGATAACCAGGGAAAGCTCATGAGCAGCATATTAAAATTTCTGGAGTGTTTCATTGTGCTTAAGATGGAGAGTTTAATATTTTTAAGAATAAGGAAATAAGAAGCTGATTTTCATAACAGGATAGAAGAGTCTTCTTACATATGGCAGAAATGAGAAATGTTTAGAGATTATTCTTAGGAAGAATAACTAAGTATAATATAATCCTGCTTTTACATTGTAATAATATTCTACTAGGCAAGGCATGCATGTATGAATCTATTTTTTTAATCTTGTGAATGCAAAACTTGCAGATTGCTAATGGATTGATAATTGATATGATGGTAAAAATATTTGCAGCTCTTTAGTGGCCATACAGGTATTCAAAATAACTTGAATTAAATAATCAACACATGCAAATGCTTTTTAAACTGAAAAATATCGTACAATTATAATGCATTATCTTCAGCCAACTGCTTGCTGGTGTTCCTAAGTGGCACCCGAGTGTACCATGGCTTGAGAATCCATGTGGGAAGGTTGTGGTCCTGTGGTTTAGACAGAGCAAAAGGAGAGGTGTCTTCATTGCAGTCTTGGTGACAATTATATTAAAATATCCCCCACTATTAAATGGTTAATCTTTTTAACACTTCTCGGAAACTAGTTGATTAAATGTTAGGCCCATTCTGTCATTTAGTAATCACTTTGGGCTTTAGAAGGAATAATCTGGGACAAGCTTAAGCTCCAAGGTTATAATACTTTGTCAAAAAATACATTTTTGAAAATTGATTTGTTCTTTTTTTTTTTCCTTGTGAAGATAAGAGGATCCCTTGCTTCTTGACACTATGCCAAACATTCATCTATTTATACCTGCAGCAGCCACGAAGTTACCATTTAGAGGGTCATATCACACCACTAGCACAAAGTGTTAACAACTGGCTCTTTGTCCTTGTGTACTTTCTAGTTTATTCACTGTTAATATTTTCAGTTAGATATTGATCATTGTTTTGGATGTGGTTAGGTAATTTTGTTTTCTCAATCAGAAACTAGATGTAGAAAAGCACATTCCCCAAATTTTGAGCAATCATTCCTTGATATTGATAAACACATTAATTCTAAGATTTTGGCCTGTGGTTTCAGCCTTGGTCATTGCAACTTGTTATTGAGAATTTGTTGTTTGCTGCTTGTTTTGGCCTTTAAACTGTTCATTTGTGCTGTGAACTAGATTATGTGCTTCTAACTGTCAGTTAGCTGAATGCATTTCAAGTCAATTTACTAAAATAGTCACTGTTAAGCGGTATATTTGGACAGAGTTGACACTTTTGACATTTTCTAAAATGGCAAAAATAACTGTATTTAAGGGTATGATTTATGAATGTTGTGTGCCTTTAGAACTTCCATTTGATTATGGTTTTCAGTTTAGCTGCGGAGACTCTTTCCACAAGCTGCTGAAAGGGCAACTAATTAGTATTGTGTGATCAGATATTCCACAAACAGACCTAGGACAGACAGAAATAAAGGCACAAAGACAGGATATAAATCCAAAAATGATGTCCTTGTTGCTTCTTAGAATTGCCTTGTCTCTCCGAAGTACAGCAGTCAGGACCACAGTAGAAACAAGAGAGTAAGAATGAAGAAAGAAGACTGATGCTAGAACTGTCTCTATGAAACACGCATTATTTGGTATAAATAGGAGAAGCAACTTGCGATGATTAAAAAGTATTTTTGAGTCCTTCGTTGTCTTTTAGATTGCTGGCCTCTATTAAAAACTTCTTAAAATAACAGATAGGTTTAATTCCTCAAGCGAGAGAAAAATTGTATCATCTTAAAGATTTTCTGTATTTATGATATAGATGTAACTTGACTATGGGGGGAAAAAGGAGCAAAATCTCGTGTATTGCAAGTTTTAAATGTACCAGGCTAAGGTTTACTTAATTGGAACCTCGAGGCAATAAAGGAGCCCTTTTTAAAATTCTGTGATTCTTAATATGCTAAATAATGCAAAGCTTCGTCTCTTCAAGCATGAGACACACATCTGGCAGCTTAACATTTAAATTACAGGGGGAAAAAAACTGCCTCACTTCAGTAGTAATTTTCTCCAAGAAAAGAATAGCAAATGTATTACAACTAAATTTAATTTCTTTTTTGATTTCCATCTTGTCTAATTGCAGGCATTTTTCTAGGTTCTTCGTATTTAGATTTTTTTTACACACATTTTCTGTACATTTTATTAATCTTTAATTTGAGATGCTTCTCACTGTTAGAGCTCTTGAGAAAACATGGTATATTTTACTTAGCCAATTGTTTTGAAAAATCGATCTGATCCGAAGCAATAAAAACAATGGGATAGAAAATAAAAGGAAAATGGAATTTCTGAGACCCATAAAAATATTACTGACAAAAAGCCACTATTTTTCAGTTGGCTCCACTTCCAAGCTTTAATTTTTTTTCAGTATTAATGTTTTCTCTGTTTTGTCATTTTTCTGACTGTTTTTCATGCAAAAGTTATTATAAGCAGCATTCTTTCTTCGTATTTCTCCAAAGGACAGTGTCAGATCCTTGATTAATTTTGCAAAGGTCATTTGGAAAAACCATTAAAAATATGCCAAGTAAAAAAGATTAGCACAACTCAGGGAAAATACACTTTTATAAACATATGCATTTATATAGAGATAGGGTACTGTAACATTATACAATTTTGACAAGTGTTTTCCTTGCATACCTCATGTATTATTAAAAATATGACTTTCGTTTATTGTTTTTCTAGGCGATACAAGCTGATGTACTCCAAAGGCATTAGCAGGTTAAGCTTATTTGTAAACATTTTATCTTTTCCTTAGTATGAGAGTATCCGATAGTTAATAACTATCTGAAGTTCCATAAAATAAAAAGTAGACTTTCAAAATAATTAACTTGCATTTGTATTGCTAGCACATAGCATGATGCTAGTTGGCCCATGAAAAATTCATGTGTTAATTTCAACTTATTAATTAAAAAATTAAACAATATTGCCACTTCTGGTTGAAACTATGGTAGAAGAGCTGGTACTATAGAAGGACTTCTGCTATTATCAAACATTAAACTGTAGAGAGCAAAAGTAGCAATTGTTTGGGGGCCATCAGCATCAGAAAATATGAGACTCTGCCCTTGAGAGAAGAGAAAGTTGTGAGCTAGCCCTGTAAAGTAAACAGTGGTCCTCTACCTAAACGTAGCATTTCAACTGTGGAGCAGTAAAAAGGAGTCCAAGCAGAGAATTTCTCACTGAGCTGAGAAGGCAGAGTTCAGCCTTCAGAGCAATTGATGCAGTTGGGAGCTGCAGAGTAGAACTGAGCAGGGAGATGTCAGTATCAAGACTGCCCCATGGGTCCTTGGCTGAGAGTTACGTTATACATATAGTGGTTAGACTCATTGGAGGCTTTGCTAAGTGGATACTTTCTAATGGCTACTACAGCCCTAAAGTGGAACAGAAATACTAGAACTAGAGGTGAAGTTCAAGTCCAGCCAGGAGAGATATGCTAATACTTGATTATCAATTTATACAGCAAATAGAGACACCAAAAGTCTACCTATTAGGAATACAGACCCCACTCTGAAATGGTTCACTCTGAATCTCTCCAAAGTAAGTTTAAAACAAGCTTATACAAGATAAGCAGAGAACTTAGTTTGGGATTTGGGTTCTGTCAATTCAAGTGGCTTGGAATCCTATTGTTTTTCTTCACAGATCTATTGTAACAAAATGTGAATTCAAGCCTACACAGGTTTAAAGAGACAAGCCAGTAAGTGAACTGCCCAGGAAAAATCTATCAACACCTTTCAGAGGAAGAGAACAGAATCCAGAGTCTTCTACAATATTCATTATACAATTTATAATAAATAGATATGTAAATAGACAGGAAAATATGAAGTATATTCATAATAAAGGAAATGGCAAAGAAAAGTAACCCAAGAAGATTCAGATGTTAAATTTCTTAGGGAAAGTTATTAAAACATTGTTATAAATATGTTCAAAATTTTAAAGAAAGCACTTTAAAATAATTAAAGAGAATATAGTATTCATAAGTGAATAATTAGGGTATTTCAGCAAAGAAATGGAAATTATAAAAAGGCAAGTAACAAAACACAAAATTGAAAATTATAAGATTGAGAAATTCATTGCGTAGGTTTAATAGTAAATTAGAATGGCAGAAAAATAAACAATGAACTTGAAGACAGAATAATAGAAATTAACCAATTTAAAGTATAGAAAAGATAAAGATAAGAAAGTGTATACTCATGGGGTAATATCACATAGTTAACATATGTAAGATGGGAGATTTAGAAGGACAAGGATAATACGATGAAAGAAAATATATATTTAAAAATTAATGAGTGAACTTTCCCAAATTCAATAAAATATATTGACTAGTAATTGTAAACTCTCAATGAAAAAGAAGAAATAAAAAGATACCATATGTAAGGACATCATAATCAAACTGCTGAACATTCAAGGAATAGTGAAAATTCTGAAAGTATGAAAAAGGAAAATGATGTTATAGATAAGAAAATAATGATATGAAAAACAGCTCTCATAAAAAATGGAGACCAGTAATCAATGTAATGATTTTTTTTTTTTTTTTTTTTTTTTTTTTTGCGGTACTGGGGATTGAACTCAGGGGCGTTCTACCTCCGAGCTATACCCCCAGCCCTATTTTTTTTATTCTTTATTTTGAAACCGAGTCTCACTAAGTTGCGGAGTGCCTCACTAGGTAGCTGAGGCTGGCCGCGAACCCGGATCCTCCGGTCTCAGCCTTCCGAATGCTGGGATTACAAGCGTGCGCCACCACGCCCGGCTCTAATGATATATTTAAAATGAAGACAAAATGCCTGTACAGTATTCTATATCTCGCAAAAATATTTTACAAAATGAAGGATGAAATAAAGACATTTTCAGATGAAAGAAAGCTGAAATAATTTTAATCCAGCAGACTGGCCCTATTAAAAAAAGGCTAAAGAATATCTTTAAGATGGAGGAAGATGACAGGAGATGATCTTTACAGGGGAATGGAGGAATGACAAGCTTGGCAAATAGTATATGTATACATATGAAAGACCACTCTTTATAACTTTATAATACTTTTGTTAATATCTGTATTCCTGTTTGAATAAAAGGAAATAGCATTGTAAAGTGGGATACAAAGTGCCTACGACAAAAGACTTAACAACAGCGGCTTAAAGGGTGAGAATGTGGGAACTGGAGTCATATTCTTGTAAGGTTATTCCATTTGTGAAACGACAAATGTGAAGTGGGTAACTTGAACTATCAGTTATGAAGTCTGAATTTCTGTAGTATTAAATTTAGGATGCACAATATTAATCCTAGAGCAAACAGCACAAACCTAAAAAAAATGCCAAGAAATAATATGAAACACTAAACACACATATGAGTGGTCCACAGGAAAAGCTCAACAAAAGTAAAAAAAAAAAAAAAAAAAAGACAAATACACACCAAATTACTAAAACTACTACACATAAGGAAGCTGGGGTAACTACATAAATATCTAATGTTAGGAATCTGACTGTAGACTGTGAGACAAAGATAAAAGGGGAGATTTATTAATAAGATAGAGTAATCCTAAATAGACATTGCATAACAGGGATTAAAAATTTATGAACTAAAACTGACCAACAAAAAGGAAAATGATGATTTGGAGGAAACATTCATATACTACTAATAGGAATACAAAATAGTATAAATGCTTAGGAAAATTTACAGTTTTAAAAAATTCAATACTTATCAAATGGCCCAACAAGTTTACTCTTATATGTTTATCCAAGAGATGTGAAAACATGTGTCATAAGAATACTGGGACATGAATTTTTGTAGCAGCCATATTCACACCAGTCAACATGTTAACAGGCTCAAGTATGCATTAATAGGTAAATTAATAAATTATACTTCATTCTTAAAGGGGAACACTTGTCAGCAAAGAATAATGAACTTCCCAAACAAGCACCATAGATGAATATCAAAACAATGGCCCGAGTGGAAGAAGCCAGAAACAAGAACACTACATCATTTCATACATATGAATTATCATAACAGAATTCTAATAGACATGTAAGATCACTGCTAAGAGTGTGTTTGTGAGTTTCTGTGGGGACAAAGACTATATGGGCAGGAAGACTGCAAGGGATATCAGAGAAATTTTTGGTGTGATGCAAAAGTGTTTCACATTTTACTTGCATGCATTTATTTACATGCATTTATTTATATGCATTTATTTAGCAAAACTCATTAAACTGCACATATAAAATGTATGTATTTTAATGTTTATAAGTGACAACTCAACAATTTTATTTTACACTGAGCACAAGTCACAATAGCCAAATTATGGAACCAACCTAGATATCTGTCAACAGACAAATGGATAAAGAAAATGTGACATATTCACATGATCAAATTTTACTCATTCACAGAGAAGAACAAAATCAAATCATTTGTAGGAAAACAGATGAAACTAGAGAACATTATGTTAAATAATATCAGCCAGTCTCAGAAAGTTAAGGGTCATATATTTTCTCTCATGAGTGAAAGCTAGAGAGAAAATAGGAAGGAAAAGGGACTTCAGATAAATGAGGAGAGAGATCAGTTGAATAGCGAAGGGGGTTATAGGAAGGAGGTAGGGAAGGAAAAGAGGAAATTTGATGTAGGAAACCACTCAAATGATGCCAGGTACATATATGAAGAAATCACTACTAATGCCACTAACATGTATGTACAGGAAGGTGGGTGAGATCCAGAGGGAAATATAGCAAGTGCTGTGTGCCTGTAAGAATATATCACTTTGAACTTCGCTATGATGTATAATCACAATGAACTGATAAAAGTAGACTAAAAACTCTGCTAATTGGATTCAAGTATCCTGGTTTAGCCAGGGTCATGCACTTGGTGCAGTAACGAAATTACCGGTGATATACTTGTCTTATCCAAACTTTTGAAGCTGCAAGGATGAGGATGGTGCTGACTCTTGCCCTATACTATAAACATCTCATGCAGGTAGAATGAAAAGTTAGTACTTGTTGGAGGGAGTGCGCTGTGAGCCGACAATGCTTCTGTGTCTTAGCTCCCCTCCTCCATCTCAAATTGTTGATTCATATGACTAATTGAGGCTAATAACTTTTTTTCCCCAACATCTTTAGAGTCTTTACCCTGCCTGCAGTTTCTTGTCTGCTGGCTCTAAAAATTGAGAATTGAGGGTAAATCTTGGTTACCTTCTTCTCTATTTCTGAGTCTTGTGCTTCTTCTATCCCTTCTCTACCTTGCAAATTGTAGCTATGACCACTTTAGGGTTTGAGCAGGAGCAGGGATGAGAGGCAGGGAAGACTTTTTTGTCTGGTATTGTTCATAGCAGTTCTCAGGTCTCTGAAGTTGACTTTTCTTCATTGGGATGCTTGCATACTTTCCTAAGACAATCCCTTTCAGATATTATCCTTTGCCAGCACTCTCTCACTTTAGGTTGGTCTCTTGGTGTCTTATCACTCCTTTATTAGAATCAGGCATCTGACAGGACATGTCTAACTTTTTTCCCTTTGTATTTGACTCTGAGTACAAAAAACTAATCATAATTGACTGAAAAAGGACAGCATAACACACACACACACACACACACACACACACACACACACACACATTGAAAAGGAGAATTTAAAATAGAAGATGAGCACCAATCCAAGCTAATGAGCAATGCAAAGACATGGACAGGAGGAAGTAGAAAAGTAAAATGAGTACACAAAGAATAAAGACAAATAAATTACATTGTATAATAATATGGTAATCCTTCCAGTAAAATACTGTCAAACTAAGTTAATAAGAAAAATCTAGACATATAGGTCTTACAGTACACACACCTAAGAGAGTGATAAAGAAAAGTTGAATGGCTACAAATAAATCAAGTAATACCAGAAAATTAAAACTATAGTTGGACAGGAAATGTCAACATCAGAAAAACTGACACTTAATGTTTTAAAAGGTCTAAATAGCTAAAAATAGTGTATAATGATAAAGGATATTTTAGAACAAAGATATAACAATGATGTAGCCTATATGTACCAAATAACAGAGCTATTGAATATAAACTTAAGGGTTTTATATATGTGAGAGATACATAAAAAGTTCAGTAACAGAAGTCACCCTCTCTGATAATAATCTAATAATATTTTAAATCAGTAACTTAAAAGTAATCTATCCTTGGAAAGTACCTGGGGATATAGATTTTCTTCTCTATGGTTTGTCAAAAATGTGCTTTTGAAAAAGAGATCTGGCAACATCTACTATGCAATGAATTATCTCTTCTTGTTGCATGAAGAAAGTCACTTCAATAAGTGTCTACATTTGTATATTCATATATACGTGTATGTGTGTATCTGGTTATATGAGCAGGGAGAAAATACAATGGTTTATGTGGTAGGTGAGATGGAGAAGAGTCAGGGAACAATGGATGGAAAGTACAAAGAGAAATCAAGGAAAACAAAAAGGTCATTTTAATAAAAAGATAGATACATGTTTTATGACATTCAGGGTTGAGTTTAATTTGTTATTGAATGAAAAAATGTAAGTTTGCACAAAAGTGTATGGCATGATTCTATTTCAGTTAAATCTCTCTCTCTCTCTCTCTCTCTCTCTCTCTCTCTCTCTCTCTCTCTCTCTCTTTTCTGTTTTTCTGTCTACAGAAAAGTCAGTTTTTGAGCAAAGAACATTTGATATGAGAACAAAGAAAAAAGACTTATAACTCTATCTCTTTGATAGTGCATGCATACTGCCATAGATTAATACATGAGGATCAAAATCTCATTTAATTACAAATTGTTCCTGGTAAGAAGAGTTTCTAAGATGGTTTCCCAAGATTGTCCAAACTCCAACCTTCACATGTTAGGAGGGAGGGAGGTTATCTGAATGAAACTAATTTAATAAATTTCTTAGGCTGGTGGCACAAGGGATGTTGGAGAGATCCAAAGCATGAAAAGAATAAAACCTGATGCTATTGCCTTGAATGTAGAGGGAGAAGAAAATACATTTATAGAGGTCCTTTCTTTCATTCAACAAAAAGAGATAAGCCATCATATGTGCCTTCCTATAGCCTTTCTCATTCAACAGTACCTGGTGGCATTGTCTTTAAGTCAATACCTAGAGCTCCAATTTATTCTTTTCAACAGTTATATAATATAACATTATTCTACAGCAACATTACACTGTCAACACCAGTAAGTTGGAAGGGCACCCCAAAATCCAGATGAGAACTTCAGCTCTGGCTAAGATATTGATTTTAGCCTTGTGAAATTTTAAGTAGAGAAACTAACTGAGCCATGGTGTGCTCAGATTTCTGACACACACACACACACACACACACACACACACACACACACACACACACACGCAAATGCGAGATAATATATGGATGTTGCTATAAGCCAGAAATCTGTGGTAATTTGTTCCAGCAGCAAAAAAAAAAAAAAGAATACATTGCCCATTGTTTAAAAAGGCATGTTAGTAGAAAATGGGGTATGATTTCTCATGTAAGATACAACAGAAGGATCAAAAGGATCAAATGCACAGGCTTTGAGGTCAAATAGACTCAGACCAAATTTTTTTTTTTTTTTTGCGGTACTGGGGATTGAACTCAGGGGCATTCTACCTCCAAGCTACACCCCCAGTCCTATTTTTTTATTCTTTATTTTGAAACCGGGTCTCACTAAGTTGTGGAGTGCCTCACTAGGTAGCTGAGGCTGGCCTCGAACCCGGATCCTCCGGTTTCAGCCTCCCGAATGCTGGGATTACAAGCGTGCGCCACCACGCCCGGCTCAGACCAAATTTTATATTTTTCAATAATTAGTTGTCTTATCTGTGGGAAATTCTTAGATAAATCTGAATCTCAATTTCCAAATCTGTCAACTGGGATAATGATAACTGGTGTGTGTGTGTGTGCGCGCGCGTGTGTGTGTGCAGTAAACAACATAATACATGTGTTGTTCTTTGGAAATACTAAACAGAAATTAATTTTATTATTATATCATGTTAGTTATTCCAGCTAGCAACACACAATGAGATGAAATTATAAGACTTTAAAAAGAATAATATATTTGATACTTAAATAAACGTGCTTTCCCTACTTCCTTCTTTCTCATCTTGATTTTGTACATCTCAATTTCACTACCAACAAATTCTGTTTTAGACTTGAAGTAAAGGAGTTCTTCCAAGGGTGTACATGGTCTTGTCTCAATAGACCAAAGTGGCAGGTCTCCAAGGATACCTGGCCCAGGTGACTTCCCTGGAATTTCCTGGCATCTGCCTTTATCTTGGCACAGTCCTGTGGGGCAGGGTCAAATAACTATCTTGTCCCTATAAATGAGCCACAAAGACCCACTGCTTCTAGAGCTTGCTGACATGGTGTCACAGACTCAACATTATACATTGTAGAAATTTCATTTTAACATGCACATTAGAACAGTTCAAAATGGCAGGAGATGGCAGCATTTAACCCTTGGAGGGACAAAAGGGGGATAAAAAAAACAAGGCTTTGACTGCTCACAATGCATGCTTCCTTATGGAATAAACCATCATCACTTCAACTTCCTCATCAAAGCTGTTACTTCCTGAGGCCCTGCAAGCTCTAGCTGCTTGTAGACCAGGATATCTGTCACAAGATCCGAAAGATGAGCCTTGGCATATGGGTTCACTGAAGTGAGAGGTCTAGCTGATGACCTGAGAAGTGTAGATCTTAATAATGCCTGCTTCTGTGATAGATCCATGTATTCATGAATATTTACTTGTTTTAAGAAGCATTAGTTAGAAAGTACCCTCTGTAGAAACCACAGGAGAAACAAAGGTGAGTAAGACACACTGACTTAAAAACAGTTTGTGATCTAGAACAGAGATCTCAACTGAGGATGTTTTATCTCTCTGGGGACTTTTGTGACAACATCTGGGGACATTTGGGATGGCCATAATTAGAGGGGCTGAGGCCAGAAGGTAGTGGGTAAGATTGGCATTTGGTGGGTAGAGGCCAGGGATGCTGTTAAACAATGCGCAGGGCAGCCTCCATAAAGGAGAATTATCCAGTCCCAATGGATCCATAGTGCTGAGGCAGAGCAGGCGATGCAAGCTATGAGAAAGAGCGCTCAGGGGAGAAGCTCTGAGTAGACAGAGAACTCAATATTGGCATCTCAAGGTTTCCTATTAGACCATTGATAGGAGGATCTTTGAAAACGTGATCCCAGAAACATAGCTGATGATATAAAGTTTTACCCAGATAAGCATAGGAAAGCAGATCAAAAACAGATGCTACTTGTAAATTACATCTCCATGATGTGGCGGATGGCAGAATGCTGCTTGAATTTCATACACAGACTGAATTAAAACTGAGGACATAGACCAGCTTGGAGCTCCCTTCTTAGACTGTATCCTTTTGCCCCTGTTCATCAGCCTTATCTAAGCTCTTAGATTTCAGCAGTTTAAGCTCACAGATCCTCCGAAGGGAAAATCTGTGACACATTTCTTCAGGCTACTAAATTTATGTAAGTTTATCAAGGTAGCTTTTTGTTTTTCACCCTAGGAATCATTTCTCATAAAATTGGTCCCTGCCCTACGGACTGTGATCTCAGTCTCTTAAAAGAAGACCATGAGGTACACTCCAAGGTAAGATGAAGGCTGAAGAAGTTGGCACCAGAAAAACCAAAAAACAGCAGCCCCTGATTGTTAACTATGATTTCTTAAAATGCATTTCCAGGTAGAAAGTAACTTGGTCTTCAAAGCAGGTTTTGAAGTGCGGGACATGCTAAAGCAGCTGACGTCTGAGAAATTGGCAATGCCAATAAATTTTTATTACATCCGAATCAGACTTCTCTAAGCTGTTGAAGACTTTAGTTAAATTAATCAGTCTACAAGGCTTTTTCCAGTGTGAGCAGGGTGATTAGAAAATGTGCTGATTGTGCTGTGTTTCAGTGATTTATTTGCCATGGTCCTGACTGCATGAAGTCTGTGCAGAAGCTACCTTGATAAACTTACATAAATTTAGTAGCCCGAGTTTCTAAACCCTTGGTTAAAGTAATGATTTTACTCTGATATTACTCAAGTTTTAGATATTTAACCATTTCCAAAATCTATATCTACTTAAACCGAGAGACTCTAAGAACTCAGCAAACTTAACTTAGTTAGAAAATTTAAGCAAAAAGTTCTACCTCCATCCTGGCTTCTTCTAAGTTATCTGAATCATCTTAATTCTTCACTTCCCTGACTAAATACAGTCATGAGCTAGCTAACAACGCTTTGGCCAACAATGAGCCATGTATATGATGGTGGTTCTATTAGAATTCATTATTATCTAGTTCATAACTGTCTTAGTCTGTTTAAGCATATTCTATGATCAAATAAAGATGAGGTTACCTGATGGTGTCTTTCTCAGAACACTTCTATCTTTAGGACATGCGTGACTGAATAGGTCTATAGAGACAACTTTCATGACTTTCAAGCTGGGTTTTGTGTTCACCTCATCTCTAGATAGTGGACCACCCTCTAGTCATACAGATGACAGAGTTGTTAACGTTCAGATGGCCACTATAGCATTCACAATTGTGGTTGTTTCTATATCACATGTTTGGGTTAAAGAAGAAAGCTTAGGAATCAAAAGTTTACTGAGATTGGTAACAATGAGAGATAGCATTTACTGAGAGTTAGGAGATTACTAGGTCCTGGCAAATGTTCTCAGCCTACATCAAATGACTCATCTTATTCTCACAATACACTCATGGTACGGTAGATACTCCTATTATCCCCATTTCACAGGTGAGAAGAATGAAACATGGCAAGAGTAAGTAAATTAGCCAAGATGACAATGTTAATAAATGGATGTTAATGGATGACAATGTTAATAAATGGATGGCTGGGTTTTGAACCCAGATTGTCTGGCTCTGGAATACATTTTTGTGCTGATCATATATAGTCCTTAGGAAAGGGATGGGGGTCTCTTTATCTTTTTAGCCAAGAATTCATTTTCTACTTCTTGTTTTTTAAGCCTTAATTGAAGAGCTATGATGAAAAACCAAGGGATAATTTCCAAGAAGGGAAAAATATGGTTAAAACAAATCTCTTGTCCTTTGATTACGTATTATGTATTAAGTTTCTTTCTGTACACTTTTTGGAAAACTAAAAAAAGGAGATATTCATAAGACTTCTAGGACATAACAGATCTAATATTAGCTTTTTAAATATTTTGTAAAATTCTTATCATTATTGCTCACTTTACTTAAACTTTGGGATTAAAAGAAAGGCTAAAATAGGTAAATTGGGAATTCATATAATTATTATAAAAATCCTGTGATTCCTCCGTATGTCTTCTGTGTTTGCACATTTGATTGAGTTCTCTTTTTCATTTTATTTTTAATAATACATTCCAAAACTCATAAGTGGATTTCTTGGGAGAGTAAGTTCCTTCTGGGAACCAGGTACAATGGGAAGGTGTCTTGACTCCAAATCACTTCCAGAAGATGTGTGAGCTTGTTGGGAATCATCAGTAACGTCAGTGCTGTGGGAAGACAGAGTCAGAAACTCATTCAACTCACAATCAGCCCAGTGCTGCCACTTTCTAAGCACAGACACACACCACCCTTCTTTACAATGAGCATTCTCAATCTATCATTCTGTACTCCAGTCTGAGCTTTTTATTATTGTCATCTTCACATGTTGTCAGGAATTAATTTGTACCTTCAACTGATGGGCAAGTCTAGCTCAGGCAATTTCATTGAGTGACTGTGGAACATGAGGTTCCTGTCTAACTTTAAAAGTGAAGTATCCATTTTCATTTTTTCCAAATGTAAACTTTCAGAGAACTATGTGAATTTGTGGTTCCAAGTGATGAGGGATTCTAATCGTCCTCCAGTGGACAGAAACAAAAGCCCAAAGGAGTTTTTGAGGGAGGCTTGCAAGGTAATCCTGAGCTATGCAGCCAAAGGTGTCTTATTCTCTCCTGAATGTGATGAATGCAAAGCTTGTCCTGGGAAATTCTCTGGTAAACACGTTACACATGAATTTTAAAAAAGGGGAACACATATTTCTGTAAGAATATGTTAGAAGGTCTCAGGATTTAGGCTGATTTTTTTTTTGATGATAATAACAGCAGGGATGGAAAGAACATGATGTCATATTTATTTTCTTTGATATTTGAAATGCACCTGGTATTTGTTGTTGTTATCTGTGACTTACGATTCTGTGATCTTCTTAACACAAGCCTCTTAGCAGAGTGTCTCCACCCAAACCTCCCTCCTTTACCTTTAAAATATGGTGAGCATCACTACAACCAGCATTAATGCTGCCAGGGCCCCACTTCTGATCTTCCTGGGCCAGTTCAAAAGCACATGTAATCCCCAGGATTCAGCCCTTCGTTCACTATTTCCTCTTCTAAGGCTCTCTCTTTTGATGAAAACAATCCTCTTGTTCTTCATCAGGACAGATGGGCAGGTGAACACTTCTTCCCAGAGACCTGCCCAAAGACCCTGTAAGGGGTTTGAGGAAGAAGCACTGTTGCCAAGTGGAGCTTAATTACACTGATGCTGTCAGGCCCTTACGCTGCACTAGTGTCGCATTGATGTCACCGTCCTGTGAGCTGCAGGCTCTCTCTCCACACCACGACCCACTGATTCTACCATCTACCCCACCTCCCTGCACTTCTCCTGAGCCCATGGGTCCTCAGAAGAATTGCAGCTAAGGCAAAAGCCTCTGTACAACACCACGGAAGCACTGAACTCTCCTCTTACTGTATAACACAGTTAAATAGATTTAAATGCTACAAGCTAAGACAACTTTGAGAATTCCTTCCTATAACATTTCTACATAGCCTCATAGAAACCCTATAGTATAGGCATAAAAGAAAGGGTGTTAAATAGTCAATTGACCATCTATGTTATATAGGGTACTGTGCCAGATACCACCTATATCCTGAATATTCTAAACCATTTTAAGGGCTATTTCCCCTAACCTCTAAGAAATATTATATACACATATGAAGTATGTTAAATTATAATAGATAATATTACAAATTTATATATGCTTATAAGTATATATGGAATTAATGTAACTTAGATATTATGTAAATTATTATAAGATATATTAATATTAATTCCATCACTAAGAATATATATTTCTGAGTTTGGATACGTATATATATCAAACTCATATACATATATAACATATATATTATATATATTTATGTGGGCTTGTTTTCATTAAAATCCTATGTTTCAGATTGGGAATCTTCAGTTCATGGATCTTATTCATTTAAGTTCACTAAATAGTGACAAGACCTAAATGTGTCCCCTGACCATTCCCTAACTACCTTTTTCACTGTAGCACTAGCTATTTCAGGGTTTCATAATTCCTTAAAACATGTTTTGCTCCTTAGTTTGTGTTGTGTTTGGAAAAGTGTCTTGCCTGCCCTTCTTTCCTCCCTCCCTCCCTCCCTTTCTTCCCTCCTTCTTTCCTTCCTCCCCACTAGGGGATTGAACCCATGGACATTCTATCTCTGAACTACACCTTCAGTCCTTTTTATTTTGAAACAGGGTCTTGCTAAGTTGCTGAGAGTATCACTATGTTACTAAGGTTGGCCTCAAACCTGAGATCCTCCTGTCTTGGCCTCCCAAGTACTGGGATCACAGATGTGTGCCATCATTGTTTCTTAACCATTGTTGTATTTGAACAGAAATCTTTATATGTCAAGTACTTAGTCAATGAACTTGAAAGTCAGATTCTAAATTTGAGCAATTTATTATTTTTGAGCAATTTATTTTTAAATGTTTATTCTTGATTTCTGTAGTGGGTCAGGATATGAGTAGCCATACACATAATATTAAAAAATGTGATTTCCAGAATAAATTTACACACCAATTTATTTTTAAATATATAGATATTACTCTTTCTAATGACACTGTTTTTAGAGGAATTATTTTTTTTTATGATACTGTTCTTTGAATTAAGGGTATAGGAAAGACTTATAGCTCTAAATGGCTAGGGGGTTTATTTTCTGTATTTCAATGTTGATAATACTGTAGTTAAAGAATTATTTATCAGATAGAATCAAGATGTAAATTTGTGTTTTGCAGACTGTTTAGATTGTTAGAATGTCATGGAACAGGTTCACACACTCTGATATTCATCTGAAAATCAAAACTCTTTTTGTTCTTTTGGAGTTCATTTCTTTGGAGATGAACTAGTTTCCATGATTTTATGTCCTCCAGAAAACCCATCTGAAAGAATTTTTAGTGCATTAATTTATATATTCCTAAACCAGATGTGGTGGCACATACATGTCATCCCAGTACTTGGGAGGCTGAGGAAGGATAAACACAGGTTTGATGCCAGCCTCAGCAATTTAGCAAGACTCTCAGCAGGTTAGTGAGACCTTATTTCCAAATAAGAAATAAAATAGTGCTGGAGTTGTAGTTGGGAGGTGGAATGCCTCTGGGTATAATCCCTAGCAACACACACACACACACACACACACACACACACACACACACACACACTATTCCTTAAAGAAAATGCAAAGGATTGCCAATTATTTTTTGAGTTTTAGAATGCATAGATATTTTACTTTGTGACTTAGCAACTGGAGGTAAAGTCCATGTTTTTAGCTGTAATGTAAGTACTTGGTGAAATGATCTTTAATCATTACTTCTTGAGTATCTAGCATGTACTTTTGCCATACTAGGTGTTGTGAAAGACACACAAAAATAAAATAAATCTGATTTCCATGGTGAATTTAGTTTGAAGAAACAGGATAGATATTAATAGATTAACCAAATAGAAAGCAATGTAAGGCAGTCTTTCATGAAACACGTATACTTGTACAGATGGAGAGCTTTTGGTGGATAGCCCAAATCTATGAAGTAATTCTTGGTAGCCATTTAAACTATCAAGTATAATTGAATGAAGTAAGCAATTCTTAGAGAAATACCATTGAATTATAATGGTCACAAAGGCACGTGGGCCAATTTACAGCTCTGATATTTTTTTGAGAATTTTACCACTGCATTTTACTTAGGAATGGACTGATGAAAAATGTCAACACTGAATAATCTGAAAAGAACTACTTTTACTGTTCTAAGAGCTATAGCTAAGATAAAAAAGACCGCAATGAAAGGTACTTCAAATTGATGGCTGTCATAACTGGATTTTGTTATTAAGGTAATCAGATCAATCAGTTGCATAATAAAGGAAGGGGCCTTGTTGAGCTCACCAGGGATGTGATGACTCTCTACTCCACCTGGCTTTCTCACTAAGGTTTTCCTGGTTACTGCAACCTGCCCACCCAAAGCAACATTTTGCTATTGCGAAATGTTCCAACTACAGAGATTGTGCCAAAACTTGTATGAACTGATATCAGGGAATTTTAAGCAACTGGTCTCTTACAAGGAATAATTCAAAACATATAAAAAAAAAAGGAGATAATTTTAACACAACTGTCTTATAAATGCCAAATCTTATACTTTCCTGACTGATGGTTTCCAAATTACTTTTTCTCACTAACATTTAGTAATAATATCTCCCAGGAGACTCTCATTAATCAAAGTAGTACAAATTGAGCAGTTTGGGTAGGAGAGGAAGGAAGAGTCCTGCTAACTTAGTTTCTGTCTCTCTCTCTGCCTTTCATAGAGAGTTCTCAAGGATATTTGGTTTATGGGAGGCTGAGACAGGAGGATTACAGGTA
This sequence comes from Graphiurus murinus, assembly GCA_004027655.1. NCBI lineage: Eukaryota > Metazoa > Chordata > Mammalia > Rodentia > Gliridae > Graphiurus > Graphiurus murinus. Next base: position 11,910 of record PVLC010005860.1, on the reverse strand, counting down.
GAAGGCTAGCCTCAGCAACTTAGCAAGACCTTATTTCGAGGAAAAAAAATATCAAAAAGGCTCAGGTGTAGCTTGGAGTTAGAATGGTTCAATGCCCCTGGGTTCAATGGTTCAATCCTCAGGAGGAGAGAGAGGGAGAGAGGGAAAGAGGGAGATAAGGAGAGAGGGAGAGAAGGAGAGAGAGAGAGAGGGAGAGAGGGAGGGAGGGAGAGACAGAGAGAGAAAGAGAGAGAGAGAGAGAGAGAGAGAGAGAGAGAGAGAGAGAGAGAG
>PVLC010005860.1:0-11540 GCA_004027655.1 Graphiurus murinus | reverse complement strand
GAGAGAGAGAGCAGAGAGAGAGAGGGAGAGAGAAAGAGAGAGAGAGAAGAGGAGAGGAGGGAGAGAGAGAGAGAGAGAGAGAGAGAGAGAGAGAGAGAGAGAGAGAGAGAGAGAGAGAGAGAGAATCCTTAGTTGAACTACAGGGCTCTGTTCTTCTTGACCCACCAACATGGATCATGCAGTTCTCTCAAGTTTTAGAAAATTATCTTCATAGACATTGTCAGAGCCCTGAGCATAGATTTAAGTTGTTGAGAGTCACAGGTTGTAGGACTCAGGTGTTGCTGGTGACAAAGTCCAGCAACACCTAAATGCAGTGATCTGCCAAAACAGAGAACAAAAGTGAGGCAAGTCCTCGAGGTCTCCTTGAGTCCTTGGTTCCTGTGTTCCTGAAATCCAGCTGCCTCTTGTCCTTCTCCATTGACTGGTTACTCAAGTCTTCCTGCAAACTCCTTTTTGCTAAGAACTATTTTAAGCTGCATTTCCTTTACTTGCAGCCTACACTCCTGGTTAAATGTTTTTAAAGTCTAACATTCGTAGCGTCTGTTCCATGGGAGGTAATACAGACATGAATGCCCCATGCTGTCTGCCATTATGGAGATAACAATTTAGGGAGAGGATCTGGAGTGCAGAGCAATAATTTCAGTGTGAGAACTATGGCTATGTTTCTTTATGACCAATGGTTGTAAAAGTCATTCTGGGGAAAATGTTCACCTGATCCTGTGAACTTTATATCTACTATTCATAAAATATTTCTTTTCTATCATTTATTAATTTCTCTAACAAGGGAGGTAGGCTGACTGGTCATTCTGTGAAGGAAAAATCAGATGTTTGAAGAGCTGGAGAACCTGAAGATAATTCGCAGTATATATCTCATGTGGAAGAACTAGAGAAAGACAGATTTTCAATTTGGTAACTACATTATTTTTACTTTTTAATTGAAATTTATAGAATCAAACGAGTCTTTATTGATTGCTTTCTCTTATTTATTTCATCAACAAAATTGGTCGCAAATCTATTGTACTTTATAGAATATGTTCCCTGACAAAGAGGAATATGGATATATAATGGAAAGGTGACATAACAAAAAAATACATTGGGATGGAAGATACTGTGTGACTTTCTTTGGAAATGCAGCCTGCCACATTTTGACCTTTTGCTTTATTCATTTCTGCAGCTTCTAGCACAGGGCTCAATGGATATTTGTTAAACTGAGCACATAAGTTAAAATAAATGAAAATACATAGACTTTGCAGATAGACCAACCTGAATGTAAATTCCAGGTCCTGCCCCGGCTGTGTAACCCAGAACAATTCCTTTGGACTCTCTGAGGCTGTTTACTCTTGTGTCAAACCAGAACAATAATTCATGTATTGTGGGATGTGGTGGCTATTGTGAAAGTTAACAGATAAGGCACGTAAGCCGTCCTTCCTGTAAAGACTGGAACATGTAGATTCTTAGCATAGGCAGTTATTATTATTAGCATTAATAATCATACATTTTAAGGAAATGCCTTATTCCAAAGGTTAAAATACACAACTTTTTTTTTTTTTTTTGATTTGGGTCTTAAACAAAGGCCCCTATGCTAAAGCTTGGTAATATGGGATAATTAATCACTATACACATTACTGTTGGGAGCAGTGGAACCTTTAGGAAGTAGACTCATCAGTAAGCAGTCTCCTCCACCATGCACTCTGCCACAGCAACAGACCCAAAACCTCTGAGACCTCACAAGACCCTGTGAGACAAAGCAAACCTTTCCTTCTTTAAGATGCTTATCTCAGGTATTTTGTCACAGCAATGGAAAGCTGACTAACGCAAATTGTAGGGTCACTCTGAGGTGATTTCTCACTTTCCACATGGGCCTTCCTTTTTGTTTCTTAGTCACACTGAGTGATTCGTGACACCAAAGTCTTTGTACTTCATGCCTACTTTATCCAGAATATTCTCCCAGGTCTTAGTGGTGTGGTTGTGATGGTGCAGGTCTCACCATCAATTTTTCCTCCCCAGAAAGGCGTTTTCTGACTATCACACATAAAATAGGGGCCATCCCCTATTCTGGTTATTTACTTCCTCCTCACCTTGTTTTCTTCTTGTAAGGTCTGTAGTACAATTTAAGGACATCTTTTATTTCATTTATTTGCTAATCTTTGTTACTTCTCACTACACCAAAGTGGTAAGTTCAAGCCCCTCTTCTGCCACTTACGGGTCTTCAGTCCCAAGCCATCGAGTATCAGGTAGATACTATGATCAGTACTACTTATTGAGTGAATAAATAAAAGAATGAATGAGTGATCACTTCTTTATCTTTCAGTCCCCCTTGGCTGTCTTACCTATGAATTTACTTCCAATCTCTAACTTCTCTTAAAATTGCTACCATTTTTGTGTTTTTTTTTTTAAAGACAAGATGGGATAATTAGCCACTATGCATATTTCTTTTTAAGCCAGGACTGAGGATATGGGGGCTGCTGAGACCTCTATAAACTTCTGTTTTAAATGGTCTGAGATACAATCCAAACAATTTCCTTGATGTTTTATTAGAGCTAGTAAATCATTTATTGGGGCCGCCTTTACCTAAATCCTCTCCAAATCCCCATAAAATGCATTTAACACAGAACACTGTACTACCCAGCTTCAAAGATAAATATGATGTTGCATGGGAAGTATTTCCTCCACTGAGATGAGTTTAAATATACGCATTTTCTTTTCCTCTGTCTTCTGTGCTCAATATTAAACCCTAACTCACTCTTCTCTCAATCTCAGCATCTCGTTTGAACCTGCTGATTCTGGTGAATTTGGTAGATTGTTAAAGCATCAATATATCTGTTTCTTTTTATTTCCAATTTGTGGGATTTTTAGCAGGTCAAGCGTAAGTTTATTTCATTGAAAGTTGTCAATAGTTTTTTAAAATGCGTTCAAAATATAATTTTAAGACTAGTATAGGGGTTTTTCTCAGCCAGAAAGGTACTCAAGTAAAGATCCTACTTGCCTCTGAGTATGTAAAAAGAATGCCATTCCTCCAGGTTACCCTAGTCTGCCTTCAGGCGGCAGGGTCAGCTGATCGATCATGGGTGGCGTACTCTGGACCATTCCTGGCAGCATCTGCATCATGGCCCTGTCTTCTGGTCTGCAAGACTTATGCTCACAACATATTCACATGTTTTTTTTCTTTTTTAGTTCTTTCAGGTATATATTTGCATTATAGTTAGCCATATTTAGTTCATATTTTAGATGATATGAGGTATCTCCTGATACTTTTGTAAGTTGCAAACATTTAATATATGTTGAACTCATATGTAACAGGGGAGGGATAAATAGGAATATTGCTATTTCCAGCAGACACTTCCGTAGAAAAGAACAGTAGTGCAAAATCTGAAGCTGACATTAGATGCTCTGGACTGATTTGTCTGTGGTAGCTGTTATTTCTTCCTATTGGAAATCTTCCTTTCTCCAAAGACCTTCACTCCCCCTGTTTTCTGACAACAGACCTCTCCCATGCACACACACACATGCCTGTTATAAAGGTCTGGCTGTGATGCATGCCATCTTCCTATGATCACCGTGATTGGTCCAGGAGTACGGTGTGATCTGAACCAGACCACCCACCTAAACCCTTTCTTGGGATTTCATATTTTGTTACTTAGAAACAAAAATTCCTTCTCCTCTCCAGTTTCTTCAGCTGGAGTGACTTCACTTTGAGGCTCTCTTTGGTCAGGACAATTCTTTTTCTAGCCTTATCCTTACCCCTTCCTGTTAATAGTAATCATTTGCAACCTGGCACAAAGATGTAGGAGTCTCATTGATGCTTTGTAGGTGACATAAATGTATTTTGTTATATGAATAAGAAAACCAACCAAAAGGCAGGTCATAGAAACTACATGACAGGCATGAGTCTGTACTGGATAAAATTATATGCACACAGAGAACACGGACAGTAGTCCCTCCCTGCCCCCATCTTCTGTTTTACTTTCCATGCTTTCAGTTGCATGCACGAAATGGTGTTCCAAAAATATTAGATGGAAAAGTCCAGGAAAAAAACAAACAATTCATAAATTTTAATTTTCACGCTATTCCTTGTAGAGTGATGAAATCTTGCACTGTGCCATTCCTTCCCTCTTGGGATGTGAATCATCCCTTTGCCTGGTGTAGCCACACTGTTTATGCTAAGTTAAGTTGGTCACTTAGCCATCTCAGTTATCCTACTGGCTGTTGCAGAATCTCAGTGCTTATGCTGAGTAATTCCAACAGAGTAGCCTGACACTGCATCCAGGTGCTCATGTCATTCACCTCACTGCGTCTCATCATCTGAGCATTATGTCATTTCACATCATCTCAGGAAGAGTGAATACAGCACAATAAGATATTGGGAAAGATAAAGAACAGGAGCGAGAGCGAGAGAGGGAGAAACCCCACATCCACATAACTTACTGCAGTATATTATTGTAACTATTCTATTTAATTATTAGTTATTACTATTAATCTCTCACTGTGCCTAATTTATAAACTAAAAATCATAGATATATATGCACAGGAAAACACAGTATATGTATATGGGGTACTATCCACAGTTTCAGGCATCTGCTGGCGGAATCTTGGAACATATCCCCTGCAGAAAAGGCGGGAACTATTGTGTTTCAGGTCAAAAAAGATTCTGTCCACTAGGAAGCTTTAATTTAATTCTTTTCCTCTGAGAGCAAGGACTTTGGGAGAAAGTTTACAGTGTCCCTTCAGTTAATTACATAAATAACCACTCATTTGCCTGTTTAAACAGAGCTATAGTGTCTCATTGCCTGTGGAGTGAATTGGGTTCCCTGCTTCCTAATGCAGTAATTTAATCTTCGTACAGTGATTTCTCTAAGGAAGTAAGCCAGATTATGTATTAAGTACCTCTGGAAGTTGTGCTAATGACTGTTAGAAAGCAGGAGATATCACTCCAGTGGTTTGAAGAAGTTAACATAGTTTTCAGAGGTACCTAACTCCCAACTGGGGAGAAGGTTCTGTAACAAGACAACCTTAAAATGTTGCCATTACTATTCCAATGCAATGAGGTGGGTAAGCAACCAGAGAATCACATGCTTTGAGAGCAGGAAAGGGTCTTGGGATGATTTAGTTCAGCCCTGTCAGTTCATACAAGTTCCATAGAGCTGAGACCTATACAAGTTCAGTAACTCGCCTTAGGTCATGAAGCTAATAAGTAGTGGAAACAGAGCTGGAACCCACTTCCTTTCGATGTCAATCCATCTCAATTGTAAAAAATAAATTCTCCTGAGAACAATGCTAGCCCTTTCAGAGTTTCCTGTTTCTATCAATTGCAAGCTGCTTTGATATTTATCAATGCATTGATAAGAAAGTGCTGATTCTTGGGAAAATCCATTTAATGGATTAATGCAAGTTTCCTCCTGCCACGGAAGTGAGCAGTGGGCAGATGCCCAGATGTTGCAAAATGCACATGTTGCTGGCCACACAGATGAGAGCTTTTTGTGTTCCTGGCCAGGAATTTATGTGGTTGACCTGAAGGAGCTGCTTAGGGAAGGGACGGGTTAACTCTACAGGAAAGTTATTCTTTAATAAAAGTGATACACTTTCCTTTTTATAACACACATGTGATTTGACATTGAAATAAAATGCAGATGCTTCTTTGATTGGCGTATTCCCCATTGTGCTTTTCTAAAACACCTTCACATATGGTCTGCCTCATTCCTGAGAAATGACTTGTTGTTTATGTCATACAAACAGAACAGATTGATTTTACAGTGAGTAAGGAGGTTGATGAATTGTACGTTGGAGAGAAATCCTTGTCTTGGCAATCTAAACACTTGAAAATAAATGTTGCCGTTTGGAAAAGACTCTCATGATACACCCATGATCCCTGCATTTCATGCTTCTTTTCTAGGGGTTAAATAGATACATACGTGCAGTCTCAAGGAGCACAAAGGCAGTTACAGTCACCTCGAAGTATAAATTTTCTTTTTGCTGTCAAATATATTCTGAGATCTATCAGGCCAAAAAAAAAAAAAAAAAAAAAAAAAACAACAACAAAAACCCCAGCAGAGGTGTCCCAAAAGAATCAATCTCAAATATTAACTTAAACATTGTATCTTTACTGTGACCAGAAGAAAACAGTAAGGATCTTGGGTAGGAGAATAGTACTGTTTCCTTATCTAGCAAGGGTATTTTAAATGGAAAATTGCTAAGAAACTTCCTTAGGGGTCTCCAACTTTTATTCCTTCAAAATCATCCTGCGTACTTCTGTAACAGAGATGCTGTGTGCTCTTCTCTCTGAAAACAGGCTAATCGCATCCATTTGTGCAGAACTGGACAGCTGACAAGTCTTTTTCCCATTTTGTTTTCCTGTTTGATGCTCACAGCAGCCTTGTGATATGATACCGCATTTTACAGAGTACATAACCAAGTCCAAAGAGACACGGCCGCTTATTTAGCAGCCCGTGACTGGTGCTTCTGCATCACTATCTGGCCTTCTTCACACCGAAGCACGCCATTTTTCTAACCAGCCTCTGATGTACACATAAACTTTAGTTTGTGGGTTTTGTAGCTTTTAAAATATCATGTTGTGCAGTGTATTCTTCTGTCAGGTCCTGCAGAGCTGGGCGGGTATGGAGTGAGATACATGCCTTGGAGGAGGGATGCTAACTAGGCCAGGTCTAGAATGGTTCAGCAGAGCAAAATACCCATGGAGGCTTATACCTGACAGTCATTTATCAATGATCCACATACAATTAGGTATTTATTGACTGATGTCTTTATCTTATTAGGTATGGCTGGAGCATGACCACATATTTATCCTGAGAAAGAATCAATCCTAGTGGCAAAGAATACAGGCTCTTCAAGCATAAGACCTAAATTTAAAAAAAAATTTTTTTTTTCTTTATACATTAAGCTTAAGCAAATTTCTCAAACACGTTTTGTGTGTGTGTGTGTGTGTGTGTGTGTGTGTGTGTGTGTGTGTGTGTGTTGCTAGGGATTGAACCCAGAGGCATTCTGCCTCCAAGTTATACCCCCAGCCCTATTTTATTTTTTATTTGGAAACAAGGTCTTGCTAAGTTGATGCAAGCCTCACTGATTTGCTGAGGCTGGCTTCGGACCTGAGATCCTCCTGTCTCAGCCTCCCAAGTACTCCAATTACAAGCAGGCACCACCATGCCTGGCTTTCCCAAACACTTTTAACCTCAATTTCTTTACCTTTAGGGTGAAACTAGTAGTACCTATCTTATGTAGTGAATCCAAATATATATATAAAAAAATTGAGTGTGACAGGGGTGGGAGGGGTAACTCAGTGGTAGAGTGTGTGCTCAGCATGTGTAAAGCCCTGGGTTCTATCACTTGCACCACACCAAAAAAAAAAAAAAAAAAAAATGCTCACAGCACATTCCAAATGCTCAATAAATATTACTAGCGGAAGCTTGTTCCTCTCCACTACTTTCCACAACTATCTTCTTTCCCCTGTTTTTTTAGAGGCTACTTGCAGCTGCAGTTCCACTCTATGAGGGCTTCTGAAGCCATGACCACTTACTCCTTCAGAGGCTCTTCTCTGGTTAAGTCAGGATCATCCAAAATAATCTTCCATTATATTTCTATAAAAATAGACCGCAAGTCATTTATTTTCTACTGGGGAGATAGATACTGGGTATGGATAGAAGAGAGGCTAGAGAGGGAAATGGCAGTGCAGGGTCACCTTATCAAGACATAAAGGAGCCACTTACTTCTGTGAAATCTCTTCTTCCTGTCCATTTTCTATGGGACAGCAGAAACTCACAGGTCCCACCCACACTGGAAGGGAGGGAATCAATCGAACGCCCAAGGGCAGGAATTATGGTGGCCGCATGTGGGATCCTCATCTGCCCATCCCACATGGGAAGATTGTAGAGGTCAGGCTGCTGCTCTTCATGGTGAGGGGGAGTTTTCCCTCTACTGGCACTAGAATGAACAACTCCATGTGGAAGACAGGAGCCCAGTTTGCCTTTTAATCTTATTTATTTTTGCGGTACTGGGGATTGAACTCAGGGACATTCTACCTCCTAGCTACACCCCCAGCCCTATTTTTTATTCTTTATTTTGAAACAGGGTCTCACTAAGTTGCGGAGGGCTTCACTAAGTAGCTGAAGCTGGCCGTGAGCCCGGATCCTCCTGTCTCAGTTTCCCAAGTACTGGGATGACAAGCGTGCATCACCATGCCCTGCTTGCCCTTTAATCTTATGTGTGAGCCTGAAGATAAAATGGTCCCGTGACCCTGCAAGATCTTCAGTGGTCCAGAGCTATACTCCATATGGCCCTTTCTTCTTTTCAGGAGGCTCTTTGGTTTCTCCCATCTTCTTTTATGTCTTGAACACTGTGACCACCGGCCACCATTTTGCTCTGTAAGCCTCCCTTCTATCCATACCTACTATCTCCTTTACCAGTTGATTTTTTGTTCCATTATTATAAATATCACTTCCTGTCTGGGTTCTAAGTGTCACGTCTACTTTTTGCAGTGCTGTAGGTGCTTAATGCACTCATTTTAAAAGTAATTCCCTGCCGGGCGTGGTGGCACACTCTTGTAATCCCAGCATTTGGGAGGCTGAGACCTGAGGATCCCAGTTCGCGGCCAGCCTAGTTAGGCACTCCACAACTTAGTGAGACCCTGTTTCAAAATAAAGAATAAAAATAGGGCTGGGGGTATAGCTCAGAGGTAGAATGCCCCTGAGTTCAATCCCCAGTACCGCAATAAATAAATAAATAATTTAAAAAAAGTAATTCCCTGACAGAATTTCTTCCTTGTCATATTCGTTTTATACATAAGAAGTTACAGCAGCTCTGATAAATGGACTGATTTCCTGGACCCAGAATCCGCTAGATTCTTAGATTGATAGAATTGCCGTGTTACCATTTTCCTCATGTATGTCCTGTCCACATAAGCAAAATAACAATGCAGGATTTAGTTCCCATGAACGTCCACTTGGGCAGCTCAAAGCTTTAACCTCTTAAGTTCTCTCTTGTGAAAAAGCAGAGTCATGTATTGTGTTGGGCACTGTTGGCTGTCCCCAGCATCCATCTTCTTCCCTATATATATTTCTGACTTTCGACCCTGCCTCCGATGACTGAAAGCGACAACACTTTCCCAGTCTACCATGCACTGTGAGTGGTCGGGCGGGGACCCAGTTCTGGCCACTGAGATGTGACAAGATACCAGCTTGTGTTTCCTTCCCTTAAACGTGGAGGCAAGACCCCTTAGCCACCTTCTTATTCCCTCCCACTTGGGTCATTACTATAAGAATGTGATTCTGGCACCTTCTTTTTTTTTTTTTTTTTTTTTTTGTGGTACTGTGGATTGAACTCAGAGGCATTCTATCTCCAAGCTATACCCCCAGCCCTATTTTTTATTCTTTATTTTGAAACCGAGTCTCACTAAGTTGCGGAGTGCCTCACTAGATAGCTGAGGCTGGCCGCGAACCCGGATCCTCCGGTCTCAGCCTCCCAAATGCTGGGATTACAAGCGTGCGCCACCACGCCCGGCTGATTCTGGCACCTTCTGCAGGCATCTTACATCATGATGGGAAGACAATGGGAGAGGAACCTACCCAGCACCCTGCTGGACTGAACCAGTGCTTGTCACTTCTCTTTACCTATTTCAAAGTTTCTTTTACACGAGATACTTAAATTCACTGCTGTTCAAAACTCTGCGATGGGCATTTTGTGGCTGACAGCTGAAAGCAATGTTACAGAGACAATTAACCTGCATAAATGTGATGGACCTTCACACACATGGAGAAGCAGGTGTTCATTCTCTGGTCCTGTGTATGGCAAGCTCAAGTGGTGTCCTATCTTCTGAACACAATATAGGAATCCTTTCATATTGTCTGGGATTCATGAAAGCATAGCGTGTAACTAGTTGCTTTTTAGTTCAGTACGATTTGGAAAATGAGCACAGTGTGATATAGTACAGTCTTCTCCATAGATACCACACTGATTCAGTCGGGGAGATGGAGAATGAGGTGAATAGAATTAATTTAGCCAACTGTCTGGAAACCTAACGTGACATCAGTGATAAGATTTAAATATCCAGGAGCTTCAGATTATGAGTCAGTCCAAATCCAAGCTTCATGATTTAAACAATGAAGGGCAAAGCAGGGCACTGAACAATGTAGGGATTTATTTGATGCAAAAACTCAAATGACCAGTAAAATAGATAATGTTCTGTTGTAATAGTTTGCAAACAGAATCAAGGAAACAATTGAGTGGGTGTATTTTGAGCTTCAGGCATTGTAAATTCTTCCACTCTCATATACTTTATGCCTTCTTTAATAAACTGGAGAGTCTTGGGCCAGCTTCATCGGTGACGGTAGGTGGTCATTCATTTCACAATCCACTAATTTTCATGATTATTCAGTATTTTATGTTACCTAAACTGCTTTGGATTTTGTCTTACTCAAATTGTAATATGGCAATAGCTTATATGATTTCAGAATCATTAATTCAATTGGTGTTTTCAGCATTTGGGAGTTACTCCCTTGTCTCTGCAAATACAAACAAGAACTTAAGAGTTTTAACTCTGCCGAGGGTACATAAAGATTTCTGCAATGCACATTGATGGTGTATTTACCTAGCATATCTTGGTGAAAAGGTGCAGAGTGCTGAGAAAGTTCCTAGAAAGGAAAACAATTGACATCAAATATAGTCTAATCCCACCTTCATGGAGATGAATACATAGTTGCATTAAATTCATTTTTAAGTTAACAATTGAATTCTTATATTGCATGGAATAAATAATAAAGATGAGTCTATTTAAGCTTTTATCTTTTTATTTTTAAATGTTCTCTTTTTATGAACTTTTATAAAAAATTTTTTCAGGAATGCACTAGACAGACAGATGCCTGGCATTATGCTTTGTCCCTCTGTTTCTCCTTTGCGCCACAGTCCTCCCCGCCTAAAATGTGAGACTAGTTGACAGCTGCAAGATCAGCTGTCATAGAATCTATGTGAGTACATTCAGCATTGGTCCACTTACTATTTTTGAAGACCATTCAATTCATTTGGGATAATTTTGGTATTTAAAAAGTTCTTCTTAGCCAGGTGTGGTGCCACATGCTTGTAATCTTGGTACTTTGGAGGCTGAGACAGGAGAATCACAGGTTCGTGGCCAGCCTCAGAAACTTAGTGAGGCCCTCTGCAACTTAGTGAGACTCTGTTTCAAAATAAGAGAATAAAATCAGGCTGGGAGGTATAGCTCAGAGGTAGAATGCCCCTGGGTTCCATCCCTACTACCACACATGCACACACACAAAAGTTCTTCTTAATATTAAAATCTATGATTCCATTTTTTTTTTTTTTTTTTTTTTTTTTTTTTTTGCGTTACTGGGGATTGAACTCAGGGGCATTCTACCTCTGAGCTATACCCCCAGCCCTATTTTTTATTCTTTATTTTGAAACCGAGTCTCACTAAGTTGCGGAGTGCCTCACTAGGTAGCTGAGGCTGGCCGCGAACCCGGATCCTCCGGTCTCAGCCTCCCGAATGCTGGGATTACAAGCGTGCGCCACCACGCCCGGCT
>PVLC010005859.1:58702-73437 GCA_004027655.1 Graphiurus murinus | reverse complement strand
TTTTTTTTTTTTTTTTTTTTTTTTTTTTTTTTTTTTTTTTTTTCCAGTACTGGGGATTGAACTCAGGGGCATTCTACCTCCGAGCTACACCCCCAGTCCTATTTTTTATTCTTTATTTTTAAACAGAGTCTCACTAAGTTGTGGAGTGCCTCACTAGGTAGCTGAGGCTGGCCACGAACCCGGATCCTCCCGTCTCAGCCTCCCACATGCTGGGATTAGAAGCGTGCGCCACCACGCCCAGCTAAGAGTATAGTTTTTTATCTGTATCACACAGCATAATGTTGTAGTTAAGAACACAGGTGCTGCTGGCGTGGCGCTCAGTGGTAGAGTGCTTGTTTAGCATGCACACACCGTGGATCCCTCCCCAGCTCCCCCCAAGCAGTACAGCCCATCAGCACCTCAGCTGTTTTGACTAGACTCCATGGATTAGAGTCCTGGCTGTGTGATCTTGGGCAAGTTATTCAGCCTCTCTAATTCAATCTCCCCATCTTTAAAGTTATCTTTTAGTTTTTATTTAGTGGTCCTAGGGATTGAACCTAGAGGCATTCTACTTCCAAGCAACACTCCCAGCCCTATTTTATTTTTTATTTTGAAACAGGGTCTCACTGGGTTGCTAAGAGTCTCGCTAAGTTTCTGAAGCTGTCCTTGAATCTGAAATCCTCCAAGTCCTGGGATATCAGGCAATGTGCCACCATGCCTTGCCCCATATTTAAAGTTAGTATAGAAATAACCCTGTCATAGAATTGTTATGAGGATTAAACAGTCTACTGTTAATGAAGTACCAGGAATGAGTGCTTATGTCTAAATCTAAATAAATAAAATGAAAATATAACCACTCCTATTTACAGGGGTTGGAAATTAGTAAACAGAGTGGCCTAAATAAAATGTTAAAAAAAAAAATCAGTAGGACTCCAAAGCAGAGGTATTTAAAAATAGGAATTACTGTTACACTCTAGGTACTTGGGGGAGGGCATTTTAAAAAGGAAGTGCGAGCCGGGCGTGGTGGCGCACGCTTGTAATCCCAGCATTCGGGAGGCTGAGACCGGAGGATCCGGGTTCGCGGCCAGCCTCAGCTACCTAGTGAGGCACTCCGCAACTTAGTGAGACTCGGTTTCAAAATAAAGAATAAAAAATAGGGCTGGGGGTGTAGCTCGGGGGTAGAATGTCCCTGAGTTCAATCCCCAGTACCGCAAAAAAAAAAAAAAAAAAAAAAAAAAAAAAGGAAGTGCGCCCTAGTGTGATTTTACCCGTGCTCTTCACTAATGGACTTTGTTCCGTCTGTGGCAGGGTGCGGACACCTTTCGGGCAAAAGTGAATATTGAAGTGCAGCTGGCTTCAGAACTAGCCATCGCTGCGGTAGAGAAGAATGGCGGCGTGGTTACCACTGCCTTCTATGACCCGAGGAGTCTGGGTAAGCTTGTACTGGGGATTGAACCCAGAGGCATTCTACTTCCGAGCTACACCCCCAGCCCTATTTCCCTATTTTTATTCTTTATTTTGAAACAGGGTCCCACTAAGTTGGGGAGGACCTCACTAAGCAGCTGAGGCTGGCTCAGAACCTGTGATCCTCATGTCCCAGCCTCCCAAGTTCTGGGGTTATAAGCATGCGCCACTGTGCCTGGCTTATTTTTAATTTTGAAACAGGGTCTTGCAAAGTGGCTGAGGCTGGTTTCAAACCTACGATCCTCCTGTCTCATCCTCCCAAGTACTGGGATTACAGGCATGTGCCACCACACCTGGTGGAATTAAATACTTTTTGACCAAATTGTAGAAGAAAAAATTTTTTTTAATCAATATATAAAATGGAAAAGGAAGCATTCTTATTCTCTGTCTGTAAAGAGTTTAAAAACAAATAGCTATCATTTCATTTTCTCCCTGATGGAAAGCTTTTACTAAAAATATTCAACAGAATGCTCATCTCCTTCTTAGTGAATGACCTTTTCTAACTTTGGTCCATCACTTACTTTAGAGTGAGCGTCCTCAAATGTGAAAATGACTGTTTTTTTTGTAATGATCACAGATGTTCTGGAGCCGGTGTAGGTTAAGTGTTTCTCAGTCATCGTTACCGCAGTGTGGCAGAGGTGTTTGTTCATCAGACAGATGCCGTCCAGTGCTGCAGGCTGCAACCTGGGAGGAGCACCACCCGTGGCTGTGGGGCCTGGCCTCCTCGGCTGCTCTGAAATTGCTCTGGGAGCCTTTTCTTCCTTCCGGGACTGGAGATAGAACCCAGCAGCATTCTACACCCCCAGCCCTTTTTATTTTTCAATATTGAAACAGGGTCTTGCTAAGTAGCTGAGGTTGTCCTCCAACCTAGAGTCCTCTTGCCTTAGCCTTCCAGGTACTGAGGTTACCAGCATGTGTCACCACGCCTGGCTTAGACATAAGAAATTCTAAACATTAGAAATTCACTACTCATTGGTAACCCAGAAGTGACTTTGGCATTGAAGATGTCAACTATTGAAAATGAAGTGTTTTCATTTGCTTACTTAAGCCTATTTAATAAAAAAAATTCTTGCAATTAAGTTAATATCTCAGTAAATTTAAAAATTAATAATTAAAAGGAAATCTATAACACAGTCATTACATATGGAGCCAATATTGATCTCTCTCTCTTTTTTTTTTTTTTCGGTACTCGGGCATTCTACCTCTGAGCTATACCCCCAGCCCTATTACTAAGTTGCGGAGGGCCTCACTAGGTAGCTGAGGCCAGCCGAGAACCCGGATCCTCTGGTCTCAGCCTCCCAAGTGCTGGGATTACAAGCGTGCACCACCATGCCCGGCTGTCTCAGCCCTATTTTTATTCTTTATATTGAAACAGGGTCTCACTAAGTTGCAGAGAGCCTCACTAAGTAGCTGAGGCTGGCCGCCAAGCTGGATCCTCCAGTCTCAGCCTTCCAAGTACTGGGATTATAAGCCTGCACCACCACTCCCGGCCAGATCTATCTATCTATCTATCTTTCTTTACTTATTTATTTATTTATTTTATTTTATTTTTTAGATATCCTGTGCAAACCTGTCCTATTCTTTCTGCGAGGACAGCCCATTCCCAAACGAATGCTGCCACCGGAAGTCCTGGTTCCGTACTACACCGATGCCAAGAACCGTGGCTACCTGGCAGATCCTGCCCAGTTTCCTGAAGCAAGACTCGAACTTGCTAAGAAGTACGGTTACATCCTCCCTGATATCACTAAGGATGAACTCTTCAAAATGCTCAGCACGAGGAAGGATCCACGGCAGATCTTCTTTGGTCTTGCCCCGGGCTGGGTGGTGAACATGGCAGATAAGAAGATTCTCAAACCTGCAGATGAGAATCTCCTCAAGTATTACAGTTCCTGAGCCCCTTCCTGAAGCAGAGTGTCAGGCTGCCAGAAAAGGAACTGGAGTGTGAATTTGTCATTGCCTCTCCCAAATGTATAATGATCTCACTGTGGTGTTGTTAATGTAATCATCTCCTTTTCATTTTCATCTAAAATTAAAATAAAATGCAGGAAGCAAGGACTACAGAGAGGAACTGACTCTGAGTTGCATCTCAAAGATTCAGACTCTGCTTGTCTGCTGAAGGACGATTATTCCTACTTAAAAATATTTCTAGGCCATCTTTTCACGACCTTGTATTCCAGGGCTTGTCTTATTGTCTTGTTATTGAACACAGAGATGGAGTGAGATTGGTCAGTAGGCCTCCTGGAGATGAGAACTGATCGGGGTTAATGAACTCTGCTGCCCGATGTCAGCACCCTGGGCCCTCTGGGACGAGGTATCAGAAAGAGCCAAAGGCTGATAATAAAGGCATCTCACATTTCTAGTGTTAGGTACTTGTTTATTTGTGGTACTAGGGATTGAGCCCAGGGCATTCTACCTCTGAGCTGTACCTCCAGCCCTATTTTTTTTTTGGGGGGGGGAATACCAGGGATTGAACTCAGGGGCATTCTACCTCCAAGCTACACCCCCAGTCCTATGTTTTATTATTTATTTTTTGAAACAGGGTCTCACTAAGTTGCAGTGTGCCTCACTAGGTAGCTGAGGCTGGCTGCGAACCTGGATCCTCCGGTCTCAGCCTCCCGAATGCTGGGATTACAAGCGTGCACCACCACGCCCAACCCTATTTTTTTTTTTCTCGGTACTGGGGATTGAACTCAGGGGCATTCTACCTCCGAGATATACCCTCAGCCCTATTTTTTTTTTTTTTTATTCCTTATTTTGAAACCGAGTCTAAATTGCGGAGTGCCTCACTAGGTAGCTGAGGCTGGCCGAGAACCTGGATCCTCCGGTCTCAGCCTCCCAAATGTTGGGATTACAAGCGTGCGCCACCACGCCCGGCTCCTATTTTTTATTTTTATTTTGAAACATGGTTTCACTGCATTGATGAGAGTCTCACTACTTGTTGAGGCTGTCCTCAAACCTGCAATACTCTGGTCTCAGCCTCTTTATTTTTTCTTTATGGCACTCATCACTCCCTGAAATTTTATTATTTCCTCCTAAGTACTAGTATTAAAGCCATGTGCTACCACACCCAGCTCACTGTTAGGTATTTAAAAAGTTATATTTGAATGTAAAGGAGGAAGGGATTATAGGGTGCAAAGAAGGTTGTAAAGAATGCCAACGGACAAAGAAAACATGTTTCTATTCACTGTTAAATCACTGCTGGGAAAAGCCTCCCAAAATTTCCTGTTAGAATGAAAGTTCAGGCTTGTTTTGAAAATTATGTAATATTAGGCCGGGTGTGGTGGCACATAGTTGTAATCTCAGTACTTGGGAGGCTGAGACAGAAGAATCGCAGGTTCATGGCCAGCCTCAGCTACTTAGTGAGGCCCTCTGCAATTTAGTGAGACCCTGTTTCAAAAATAAATAAAAAATAGGGCTGGGGTGTGGCTCGGAGGTAGAATGCCCTGGGTCAGTACCACGTACACACAAAAAAAGTAATACTAAGTTTTAAGAGTAAAAAGCAAAAGTCCATGTTCTCCATTGCTGCCTGTCCCCGACCTGCTTCCCAGAGGGAACTAAGCCAGCTAGTTTTTTGTTTGTTTTTTTAGTCAAAAGGCAGTAGCTTATGTATACTCTTCTAAGATTGCTTATACATTGAATTTTGTTAATTATTTATTTTTGATGCTGGCGATTGAACCCAGGGCCTCATGAATGCTAAGCATGTGCCCCCCCCAATCCTGTATCAAATATATGTACACAAACTCGGGACACTCTACCTCTGAGCTGTATATCCCCAGCCCGTTTTATTTTGAGGCATGGTTTCACTGGTGCTGAGGCTGGCCTAGAACCTGTAATCCTCCTGTCTCAACCTCCCAAATACTGGGATTACAGGTATGTGCCAGCATGCCCTTCTCAAATTATGTGTGTGTGTGTTACTGGGGATTGAACCCAGGGACATTCTACCTCTGAGCTACACCCCTAGCCCCATTTTTAATTTTTTTGTTTTGAAACAGAATCGGGCTAGGTTCCTGAGTCTCGCTACCTTGAGGAGGCTGTCATTGAATCTGCAAACCTTCTGCCTCAGTCTCCCAAATACTAGGAATAATTACAGGTGTGCACCACCACACCCACCTCAAGTGTCTTTAAAGTTCTGAAGCAGTGTTTCACTAAATTGCTGAGGCTGGCCTCAAGTCTGCAATCCTCTTGTCTCTCCCCCGTATTGGGATTACAAGCATGTGCCACTGCACCCAACTCACTCATTCTTAAATCATTTAAAATAGAATGCACTAGACAACTCACTTCATTTTTCTTAAACTATATGAACTATAGTGACAATCTTTGTAAAGTATAAAGTTTGTGTGAAATGAACCCCTAAAGACCTCCTCCCTCCCTCTCTCTCTCTCCTTCTCTCTCTCTCTCTCTCTCTCTCTGGTACTGGGGATGGAACCCAGGAGCATTCTACCTCTGAGCTGCACCCCCAGCCCTATTTTTTATTCTTTATTTTGAAACAGGGTCTAAGTTGCAGAGGGTCCCACTAAATAGCTGAGGCTGGCCATGAACCCTGATCCTCCTGTCTCAGCCTCCCAAGTACTGGGATTACAAGTGTGCCACCGTGCCCGGCTAGACTTTCTCTCTTTTGTGGTGCTGGGAATGAACCCAGGGCTTACTGCATGCCAGGAGGGTGCTCTACCACTGAGCTACACCCATGAATGCTAGCCAAGTGCTCTACTAGTGAGCTACATTCCTACCCCCCATTGCAAAAACTTAATGATAAAGAGATTGTTTGGGGCTGAGAAAAACGTTGACCTCAATTTGTAGACATAGAAATGCATTTCCTTAAATTTAAACACATCCCGTTCTATGCCTCTGTATGAAATGTGCAAATAGACCCAAGATTCCCCATTTTGTACGTCAGGGCCTAGGTGAGCTTGCCTTGCCTTACTGCGCTGCAGTGCATAACTGTACCCGGGCTGGAGCCCCACAAAGGGCTCTTCATGGGAAACGAGGAGGAAGTTAGTCAGTACAGGCCACACACAGCCGCTGGTCTCAGAACGTACTTTGGAGGGCCCTTGGCTTCCCCTCCGTCCCTCCAAGTAGAAGGACTAAGCTACCCTGGCCACAGAAGGAAAGAGAGAGAGAGAGAGGGAGGGAGGCGCCCTCAGGCCTGCTTCCTCGTGCCTCGCTTTGGTGGCTCACAGGTGAGGGAAATGGGGAAGAAATGATGAAGGGAAGGCTGGAAACAGGAAGCAGATGTCTGGCGACACGAACTTATTTCAAAGCATGAGCTTAGTCACAAGCAGCTGTATCCTGGTCTTCATATCATAATTGTGTAGATCCTTTTCAGCCAAGGCAGGCTCGTTCCAACAAATCCGTCCATTCTGTTAACAAAGATAATCGTTCAGTATTGTGGAGCGGGGGGACTCCAGCTTATTTTCCCTGTGGAACAATGGGGGGCTCTTAGGTACTGTGCTGGGACCCAGGGGCCATTTACAGGGGTTCTGGGGGAGACAGTGGATTGGCGGATGGTAGCTTTATCTAGAGTTCACATCACTTGGAAATCTGTAAGAGAACAGGGCTTCATTCTGGATTTTGGTCGTTTTCCGGTATGTTGCTTTAGCTGTTTAAAAGTATACGTGGACGTTAGGGTCTAAGACCAAAAACCCTTGAGTTAATTTGCATTTTATTCTCCTCAAAAAAGCTCTGCTTAGCTGGGTGGGGTGGCACACGCTTGTAATCTCAGTACTTGGGAGGCTGAGACAGGAGGATTGCAGGTTCAAGGACAGTCTCAGCAAGTAGTAAGACTCTCATCAACCTAGTGAGACCTTGTTTCAAAATAAAAATAAAATAGGGCTGGGGTGTAGCTCAGAAGTAGAATGTCCCTGTGTTCAATCTCTAGTACCTCCTTCTCCCTCCAAAATAAGGCTCTGCTTCCTTGGCCCGCCTGAGGCCTGTGTGTCCAGTCAACACCGATACCTTCTTTCTCCGCCAAGCCAGGTTTACTGAGGTTGACTAAGATCCTGAAAAGGCATTTAGGTGTACTGCTGAATCATGGCAGGGCTCTATAGTCCTGTAACCACCAGCACCACAATAAAAACATAGAAGATTTCTGTCACCTGCAAAATGACCTCGAGTCCCTTTGTGGTCAATTAGTTTCTCCAAATCCTAGCACCTGCCGATCACTGGGCTGACTCCTGTCCTGCGCTTTTGCCTTTTTCAGAATCCTATAGATTGAACCACATGGTCCAGCCTTCTTCACTTAGCGTAATGCATTTGGTTTGTGTGTGTGTGCTCCTGGGGATGGAACCCAGGGGTGGTCTACCTCTGAGCTACACCTCCAGCGCCTTTTTAAATTTTTTTATTTTGAAACGGGGTCTTGCCAAGTTACCACACACTGCCCTGGAAGTCTCTATCCCCCTGTGTTAGCCAACAAGATGTCTTCATCTTGGCTCCGTGGGCAGTCATTCCTTTTTACTGCCAAGTAACATTCCGTGCATGGATGTGCCAGGTCTGTTCAGCTATTTATATACAGGTTGTTTCCGATTCTACCGAGGTTGTTGTTGCTGTTGTGCTGTTGTTTTTTTTTTTTTTGTAGTACTGGGAATGGAGCTCAGGGGCATTTTACCTCCAAAGCTACACCCCCCAGCCCCATTTTTTTATTCTTTGTTTTGAAACAGGGTCTCACTAAGTTGCAGAAGGCCTCACTAGGTAGCTGAGACTGGCAACAAACTTGCCATCCTCCTGTCTCAGCCTCCCAAGTACTGGGATGACAAGCGTGCGCCACCACACCTGGCCCAAAGGTGATTTTCTAACACCAGATCACAGACCTCGAGAACTTAGTTTTATGATGTGGCAGGCGTCACAACCTGCAGTTTGCCTTAAGTACAAGGAGCGCCTCTGGTTCTGGCGGTTCCTGGAGACGTGGGACTACGGTTCATTACTGCTCCTCTGGTATGTATGATGAGGTAGAATAGAAGAAATAAAAATTTAGGAGAAGCCGGGCGTGGTGGCGCACGCTTGTAATCCCAGCATTCGGGAGGCTGAGATCGGAGGATCCGGGTTCGCGGCCAGCCTCAGCTACCTAGTGAGGCACTCTGCAACTTAGTGAGACTCGGTTTCAAAATAAAGACTAAAAAATAGGGCTGGGGGTATAGCTCGGAGGTAGAACGCCCCTGAGTTCAATCCCCAGTACCGCAAAAAAAAAAAAAAAAAAAAAAAAAAAAAAAAAAAATTAGGAGAAATCTGGAAAGTCCATAATCTCTAACTCCACCCTCTAGGGCATGTCCGGGTCCTGGGCGGAAGCCTCAATGAGCCCACACCCTTGATCTCAGTGGGTCTCCCCACCTGGACTCCTCAGGCGACTGAATCTGAGAACATCATTTTTTTCAGAGCTCCATTTGCCTCTCAATAAGAAAGTCACACCTAATGTAAGAAGGGGAGTCGTTCTAAGCTCCCGTGTCTGTAACGCCCTGGACCGCATCTCCGCGTCGGTATCGAGCTGACCAGAGAATGCGGGTCTGAGGACGCTGGCTGCAGCCCGAAGCTGCTGCAGCTGCCGAGCGCCGCCTGCTGGCCTCCTTGCTGACCCTCGGCGTCCTGCGGGGCGCGCCGGGCTGCTCAGGTCCCGGGCTCCCACCGGTGGACCGCGGGCCCTTTCGCCCTTTCCTCCTTGAACTGGGGACCCCCGTGCGCAGCACCCACGGAGAAAGAAACCTCGCCCTCTGCTTTGGCAGGCTGGAGCGAGGGGCCCACGGAAGCCGGGAGCAATGGCCTCGGAGAGGCTTCCCAGCTCGAAGGGCCCCAGAGCATCCTTCCATTTCCTCAAGGGGAAAAGAGGAGATTCGTGGTCGGAACAAAAGTAAATGTGGCCATCTCGAGATAGGCAAGGCTGTCCTAGGCCAAAAGACGCTCCTCAGGGAGTTTTTTGGTTTGATCTTGGTCCTGCTTCATTAGGGCGATGTAGGAATTTATACAACACACCAGAACACACCAGACACAGGCACGCTGCGAGGTCCTGGAGACGCTGAAATGACAACGGTAGAATTACCTCGGACCAGGAGAAGGGAACAAATCATTAAGATACAGTGTGGCGAGTGGTGAATGCTTTTATTTATTTTATGTTTTATTTTTGCAGTACTGGGGATTAAACCCAGGGGCATTCTACCTCCGAGCTACACCCCCAGCGCTAGTTTTTATTCTTTATTTTTAAGCAGAGTCTCAGTAAGTTGGGGAGGGCCTCACTAAGTAGCTGAGGCTGACTGCAAACCCAGATCCTCGGATCTCAGCCTCCCAAGCATTGGGATTACAAGTGTGCGCCACCACGCTCGGCTTTGGTGAGTACTTCTAAGTAATCCAGTTCCACATTTTGGGTTGCAGTGTTTTGTTTTGTTTTGTTTTAATGGTACTGGGGATTGAACCCAGAGGCCTCCTGGCTACATCCCCAGTCGGTTTCACTCTGGGTTACTTTTGTTGTTGTTTGTTTTGTTTTATTTTGTCTACTGAGGACTGAACCCAAAAGCCTCCAGGCTACATCCCCAGCCGTTTCATGTCAAACCTACAAGCCTGCATCAAGCCTCAGATAGCAAAGTTGGATCCCATTAATTATTTTTTAGGATGTCAGGAAAGTTGGATCCCATTAATTTTTTTTTTTTTTCCAGTGCTGGGCTTTGAACTCAGGGCCTTGAGCTTGCAAGGCAAATGCTTTGCCACTAATCTATGTTCTCAACCTCAATTTTTTTTTAAGGTGTCTTATATGTGGAAGCTAGAGAGAAAAGAGATTTTGTGATAATAAGGAGTGATCCCAGCCGGGCATGGTGGCGCACGCTTGTAATCCCAGCATTTGGGAGGCTGAGGCAGGAGGATCTGTGTTCGAGGCCAGCCTCAGCTGCCTAGTGAGGCACTCTGCAACTTAGTGAGACTCGGTTTCAAAATAAAGAATAAAAAATAGGGCTGGGGGTATAGCGGAGAGGTAGAATGCCCCTGAGTTCAATCCCCAGTACCGCAAAAAAAAAAAAAAAAAAAAAAAAAAAGGAGTGATCCCAGTAGAAGAGTGAAAGAAGATTGGGAAGGGAGAAGGAGAGGTAGTAAAGGAGGCGTGAGGAAGGAAACAGCAAATAATGTTATGTTCATAGAGGAAGCTATCACAACAGGACTATGCCCCTGCTTGCAACCGAGGGAGGAGGGGGTAGCAAGATGGGGTTAGGAGGGAATCACACCAAGAGATTGTGCGTGTGTGTGTGTGTGTGTGTGTGTGTGTGTGTGTGAATGGATCACTTTGAATCTCACTACAAGGTAGAATCATATTGCATCAATAAAATTCTAAAACAAGAGGTCAATGTTCCCAAGTTTCCTAAATTTGCATTTATGGAACCTACCATCTTAAGGATAGAGAGCAAACTCCTACTTCTTGAGATTCCATTATATATATATGGTACTGGGGATGAGCCCAGGGGCATTCTACTTCTGAACTACACCCTATCCCTTTTTATTTTTTTATTTTGAAACAAGGTCTCACTAAGGTAAGGCTGGCTGAGAACCTGCGATCCTCTGGTCTCAGCCTCCCAAGCACAGGTATTACAAGCATGCGCCACCACACCCAGCTTATTTTTTATTTTGAAACGGGTCTCATTAAGTTGTGGAGGGCTTTGATAAACTGCTGAGGCTGGCCGTGAACCTGTCATCTTATTTCAGCCTCCCAAGTACTGAGATTACAGGTGTGTGCCAACACACCCAGTCCATACATATATATTTGAAAGCTACCAACCATTTAAGAGCGTGATGCCCAGAAAGTGCACGAACCCTCACAGTGTTAGCAAAATGGCTTGTTTGTTTACTTATTTACTTACATACTGAGACATTCTACCTCCAAGTTATATCCTCAACCTAATTCTATTTCTTATTTTGAAACAGGGTCTCACTAAGTTGCAGAGGGCCTCACTAAGTTGTCAAGGCTGACTTCGAACTTGTGATCCTCCCAAGTACAAGCTTGTGCCACCACAACCGGCTAGCAAAATGGCTTAAAGCAGTTTCAGAATGAGCTGGCCCTGGGAGCCCGTCCAGCTTAGCCAGGAGGGGTAATTAAAACTCTGAGCTGCTGCAGGCTTGTCTGTAAAAAGGCAAGAGCAACAGTCCCTCGTTCTTATAACTGTCGTGCTAAGCATGAGAACGCAGGCATATCAATCACTGAGCAAGCGCTGGGCAAAGCAAATGTCCAGTGAGCACGGGTGCTCACGCTTGTGAAGATACGGCCCTGCGTGATGGTGACTCCTTCCCTTACTCAGCAGAGTCTCAAGGTAAACACTAGTTGGGCTGAGAGTCCCTGCAACTGTTATAGCCAGAGGTGAGTCACCTAGTAACCTAGTCCCCACCTGCTTTGTTTTCCCCTCACACTTGGAAATTTCATTTCATTTCCCCAGACCCTGTAATTCAGCCCATGCCAGCCACTAGAGATAAAAATGGAACATGGCAATGTTGCTCAGGTAAGGTGGCCCTAGGGAGTGTAGTAGGCAAGCTCTCTACCGCTGAGCTATGTCCCCAGCCTCCCCTTTTTTGAACCCCAGGGGGGTTTCCACCTCTGAGCTATGCCCTAGCCCTTTATTATTGTTATTTTTAATTTTAAAACTGGGTCTCACTAAATTACTGCACCAGCGGTCTGTGATCCTCCTGTCTCAGTCTCCCAAGTACTGGGAATACAGGAATGCACCACCATGCTTGCCTCCTTTTTAAATTTTAAAATTTGAGACAGGGACTCACTAAGTTGCCTCACCTAATTTCAAACTTGTGATCCTCCTGCCTCGGCCTCCTGGGGAGCGGGGTGTGCAGTAC
Organism: Graphiurus murinus; assembly: GCA_004027655.1. Classification (NCBI taxonomy): domain Eukaryota; kingdom Metazoa; phylum Chordata; class Mammalia; order Rodentia; family Gliridae; genus Graphiurus; species Graphiurus murinus. The sequence goes on along the minus strand of PVLC010005859.1, from coordinate 61,194 downwards.
TAGCCTGGTCAGGGCAAGTGTTTTCTTCTAACAGTTAATTCACCTGTACCAATTCATTTCAATGAATCACTTGTAGAAAGGGAGAGAATGAGCTAAAAAATTTTACTGGTGCGTTATAATTATGCATAATAGTGTGTTTCATAGTGATATATTCATATATGCATAAATATCAAATAAATGAGTTTAACTTATGAACTTTAAGCATCTAGAATGACCTTTACACATTATTAAAACTTCCTAGCCAGGCATGGTGGCACATGCTTGTAATCCCAGTACTTGGGAGGCTGAGAAAGGAGGATCACAGGTTCGAGGACAGCTTCGGCAAGTAGTGAGACTCTCATCAACCTAGCGAGACTCTATTTCAAAAACAAAACTGGACTAGGGGTGTAGCTCCAAGGTAGAATGCCCTTGGGTGTGATTTCCAGTGCCAAAAAACAAAAGACAAACAAACAACAACAAACCCACAACACTCCCCAACTTCCTAATTCTATAAGTAACCATACTTACAGTCAAACTCACTGCAGTTTGCCATATAAATAAAAGCTGCGTCCCTGCTACTCAGTGTGGTCCAGGAACCAGCATCATCCACATCCCCGGGGACCTTGTTAAACATCCAGAATTTCAGTCTTCAATATTCAACTTCTGAATAAGAAATCTACACTTTGACAAGATCCCTGGATGATTCCTGGACACAAATGTTGAAAAGCTCTGATATGCCGGGCGCGGTGGCACACACTTGTAGTATGAGTACTTGGGAGGCTGAGACAAGAGGATTGCAGATTCAGGGCCAGCCTCAGCTATTTAGTGAGGCCCTCTGCAACTTAATGAGAACCCGTTTCAAAATAAAGAATAAAAAATAGGGCTGGGGGTGTAGCTCGGAGGTAGAATGCCCCTGGGTTCAATCCCCAGTACTAAAAAACAAACAAACAAACAAAAAAAACCCACAAAAAACTCTGATACAGGTTATGGTGCAGGACCACATTGGAACACTAAGTGGAGCTGTTTCCTCAAAGTTTCCATGCTTGTTAAGCATGTCTAGAAACCATTTAACTGTAAGTTGTTTTTGACATCAAAATTTTTTGACATAACGTTTTGATCTTTCCTTTCTTTTTTCTTTTTTTTTTTTTAATACTGAGGATTGAACCCAAGGACACTTTACCACTGAGTTACACTCCCAGATCTTTTTATTTTTTATTTTGAGACCGGGTCTTGCTTGTTATGTTGCTGAAGGTGGCCTCAAACCTGAGATCCTCCTGTCTCAGCCTCCCAAGTACGGAGATAAAGGCCTCTGCCACCATGCCTGGCTATAATGTTTTGTTCTTTAAAGAAAGAGAAAGCAGCCGGGCGTGGTGGCACACACTTGTAATCCCAGTACTTAGGAGGCTGAGAAAAGAGGATTGCATGTTCAAAGCCAGCCTTGGCAACTTAGCAAGGCTCTCAGTGACCTAGTGAAACCCTGTTTCCAAATAAAATAAAGTTGGGGTGTAGCTTGGAGGTAGAATGCCTTGGGGTTCAATCCATAGAACCGAAAGAAAAAAAAAGAGAGAGAGAGAGATAATATAAAAAATGTTACGCATGATGTGTAAGTTCTCATGTGATGAAAGATGGTAGAAAAAAATGTTTTAAAAATTTTAGAAAGTCTAAAACAGTTATTGCTCTCAAAGCCCAGGCAAATACTTGAAAAAAGAATCACATTATTTGTATTATAAGTTGGAATAAAGCAACAATTAAATAGGTAAATTTAACTGAAAAACTTCTGCTTTAAACTGGACGTGTGTGTGTGTGTGTGTGTGTGTGTGTGTGTGTGTGTGTGTGTGTGATTTATTTCAGGAAGTATACTCATTAAAGAAATGTGAAATAATATAACAACAATGATGGCGTCATTTTGTAATGACATAAATAAACTATGTTGAACCTTTAACCTATTAAACATCATCATCAAAGACTTCTAGTCAAGGTCACCAGCAAAAATGGGCTTCCTGCTTCTTTCCTTTAGAATAAACAAAGAAATGTATAAATTGAGACTCCAGGCTTACAGTACAGGGAGCTTCAAGGTGCCGCCCATGTCAGAGACCAGGTCAGGGCTGCTGCCTCGTGCCCCGGGGCCGGGGGCCATGTGTGAGCCCAGGCCACTTCCCAGCCGGCAGTCAGCCCCTGATCTTGCCCCAGAGGCCCAGGCATTGGCTTCCTGCCACACTTTTGTCCTCTCCACCTGTGGGGGTTTTAGGAACCATTATCTTGGACACAGTCCCCCCCCCCTCGGAATTGGCCTAATGTGCTTATTTCTGTGTGTGTGTGTGTGTGTGTGTGTGTGTGTGTGTGTGTGTGTGTGTTCCTGGGGATTGAACCCAAGGGCATTCTACTTCTGAGCTGCACCCCCAGCCCTATTTTTTATTCCTTATTTTGAAACAGGGTCTCATTAAGTTGCAGAGAGCCTCACTAAGTAGCTGAGGCTAGCTGCAAACCTGCGATCCTCCTGTCTCAGCCTCCCA